>BSQZ01000025.1:9120000-9250000 GCA_033239005.1 Lamellibrachia satsuma
TAGCGACATTTGATGTCTTAATGATAATCTGACTAACCTATATTGAATGTTGTTTTATAATGTTCATATTTGAGACTATATGTCAAATAAAACACGTCTGAATCTGAGTCTGTGACGCAGGCTGTACTCATGTCTGATCTACCAGCCAAGGTCTTTCGGATACTGAGATGTTTGTCAGAGGCACGTGTGCTGATTTCAATCCCTCGATGAGTGAAAGGTGATTTGAATCTGTTAGGTGTGCATGTACAGACAGAATAAGTAGTGCATCGGTGTACACTTACTGTCAGTAATGTATTGGAACATATGGTTGGTGTGCAAGTACTATCAGTCAGAACAAGTAGTGCATTGATACATATGGTTGGTGTACATTTATTTTCACTACAAGTAGTGTATTGGTAGAGAATGAGACGCTTGGTTTACATTTGCTGTCAATAGGAACAAGTAGTGTTATGATGTAGATTTACTCAGAACAAGTAATATATTGGTACACATGATTGGTGTACATTTACTGTCAGTCAGAACTAGTAGAACTAGTAGTATTGGTACACATGATTGGTGTACATTTACGGTCCAGTCAAAACAAGTAGTGTATTGCCATTGGTACAGATGATGATGGTGAAACAGTTGCATTATTATTAAAATTCCTCGGCTGTATAAAGATTAATTATTTCCTAAGCTAATCTACCGGTATATTTTATGTGTTGTGGCATAATAATGATGTGTGTAACTGTGATATCCATGTTCAAGGTTGTATTTCCCGGTGGTAGAAGTCACTGTTTTAATCAATGTTTAGTCTTGGTTTCAGTCATTCTAGTTAGCATTATTTCTTTGGTAATTGTTTTTCGATGTGAATAAACTTTAATATTTTATGTTGGTCTGAATATAAATTAAATTGTGTGTAGTGACATGCAATATGCTGTAGGTAATTTTTTTTTAACAGAAGTGGGATAAGAAGGCATTCAGATCATTCAGTTATTAATATTTTAGTGGTGATTTTTTTCCAGGTTGTTTTTCGACCTGCTGCATACTGTGGTTGCCTCTTGATGTGTCTATGTCAGAATATCAGTAGATTCACCTGTGTCAGGTCAATCTCCATAGCTAAGCTTTCCACCAATTCAGTTCGGTTCCGAGTAAACATCACATATCCTTCCCACATCGCAGGATGGGATTAATTGTCTTGCCTTTCCCGAGCCTCCCTCTTGCACACAGTGTGAAATGTCAATAAGTAGCCAGTTGATATGTTCTGAAGTATAATTTGTCAGGATTAGTTGATAGCACTAATTATATAATTACCATAATAGTTGCAACACTTTTAATATTACATACTGTCAGTAGTTAATTTTATTTTTAAATCCCAACAACAAGGTGTTGTAGTGTGCTACAAAGTGGGGTGATTACAAGTATGAATATTAATGTAATCATGATTACAGTAATTATTGCAATAACAAATACTAAAGTAATAATGATTACAATTACGAATACGGTAACATTTAAGAATATATATATATATATATATATATATATATATATTGACATAATGAATTAACTAAATCATCATGTTATTATTGTCACCAATATTATTAAACACAAAATCAAACACAATATAAAAATACAGTCACGGTACACTTCATTAGATTATATACAAAATAAAGGGAAAAGTTTTCCTGCATTGTAGTTCGGACCTCGCCCTCGGGCTAGGAGCTAGGCAAGGTAAAAAATATGCAGAAAAATATGATTATTAAAATGGCAATGATTCGATAACAATTGAATTACTGACCTGCTAGCTATAGGGCGAATCAATGAGTCGGCACGCAAATACAATGCAATGGCAGCAGATCAACATCTAGCACCGCTCTGTTTGTTCATACCACAACAAAATAATCATCTTCGGTGATGCAAGCACCAACGCGGTCGGGCACACGGTGCTGCATAGCCATAGTCTAGCCTTAGCCCTAGGCATAGTAGCTTCCTCGCGCAGCTTGATGACTCGACGTAAACGTGCATAGATATCGGGACACAGTTTCCACAGGATCACCACATCACATTACCTATTCAGGAATCGTTGATAGTCAATGCGCTTTTGTCATTTATGAGTAACAGCATCACTTCCTGAATCCAACGTCAACAAAGGCGAAGCCGACCTGAAGTCTGTAGCGTACACTTCACGACTGTCAACCGTTATTTCCGTGTGGCCTGTCGAACTGGACTCTTCGTCTGGGGTTTCCATTTCTCCAAAGATAGACAACTATTACGGAAGTTCAGTAATTCACTAATCGGTAGTAGCAGATCTGGTAAAACTGTCACAAACGATGCATCTATCTATCTTGTAAACAAGTGAAAAATAGTTCCTGCATTCCGTTATCGCATATTCTCGTTGGCTAGCATCTCGTCTGTTCGAGAAGTGTGGCGTTTTCCACGATTTTTTGGGTGTTTTGTTGTAATTTATTTAACTGTTTTATTTGGAGCGCACAAAAGCTCGATTTTGTTTGACTTGCGTAAATACTTCTATATATAACAGAGAGCCATGTAGTTGTTTCGCTCCAGAATGCCTATTTACGAAAAAAATCGGATATATACAAAAAATTAGATATACACTACTCAAACCACTCGCTTTGTACCTGCATAAGCAACAAGATGGCGATACGTAGTGATGCATTTTGTCGATTTATCTCGAACAAAATAAGTTTTTCATTTTATCTCATAAATTAGCAGGTATCTGTCACCATTAATGCATAGTTAGATAATATATATTTAAATATATGGCATAACACATACTTGTTTCAGTTCCCCTTTAAACATGCATATACTGTCGGCGTAAGTCAGCAGTGTTTCAGCTATTAAGTATGCATATACTGTGTGCGTGAGCCACACTGTTTCAGCTATTTAGCATGCATATACTATCTGCGTCATTCAGCAATGTTTCATATGCTAAAAATACATATACTATGCGCGTGAGTCAGCAATGTTTCAGCTATCAAGCATACATATACTATGTGTGTGAGTCAGCAATGTTTCAGCTATCAAGCATACATATACTATGTGTGTGAGTCAGCAATGTTTCAGCTATCAAGCATACATATACTATGTGTGTGAGTCAGCAATGTTTCAGCTATCAAGCATACATATACTCAAGGGCTTCCGCAGGCTTTTTTTCCAGAGAGGGCAAACAATTCTGCTGTCTGATTTCGACCAGAAATCTTTACACTTACCAAAATGTAAATTTTCAATGAACGATAATGATATAATTGTATATAATTAATTAACAAATATACTAGATGATCTACTTGACACAAATAGTAAACAATCTACTCGCCATAAAGAGCTACATTTTATAAACATCCATATAGAGGGGCCCCCCTCGGACGCTCACACATATACTCTCTGCGTTAGTCAGCAATGTTTCATCTTTTAAGCATACATAATTATATTTTCTGCGTAAGTCTGTATTGAGTAGAGGGACATGGGCTAGTCCGCCCCCTGGACACTCTAATATATTTGGAGGCTGTATTAATTTTGTAGAACTAGATTATCAGTTTCGGCCTTAAATTGAATGCAAACATCTTGCCCATATTTACGCTATCAACAAATGGCAAAACTGTTAAAATACAATATACAAATCTGACTCTTAGTAGAAGTACCCAATCATGTCTTGGCAAGTCCGCCCAGGGGCCGGGGCAAGTTGGCCCTATAAGTACTTTAAACAGCAAATACACAAGAACTATACAGTTTTTGTCTTATTTTTTTGTAAAGAAACGTTATGTTTGTGACAAACATTCTGTTAAAATCCTCACAAATTATCTATGACATAAACCAAGCAAGCAAAGAAGCAAGGTTTGGCATTGCATCAGCTAGAAAATGGTGAAATAAAAATCTGGTTTCGTCACTTTTGTTACTAGAAAATAACACTAAACTGAAAAGTTGGAAGTCTCTATAAATTGGGTTTATCTTCACAAGTGATCCTGAGCATCATATGTCCTAGGGGCAAACTTGCCCCGTGGCACACAGGCGGACGTGTGCCAACACAGAGACATATTTGGTGTGGACAACTAAACACCACTGACAATGCATAGAGTCACAACGCAAGATCCAAACAATAGCTCTGATATAATGGCTTTACTTAGCACTCTGAATGTCTAACTAATGCCACTTATAAGTACTGAAATTTGATCGAAATAAAATAGAAAACAATTACTCTCTCTCACCAAGATCTATTTTCTAGCTCATAACTTTCCAGCAAGCAACTGGTGGATGCCAGTTTCCCGCTGAATGTAGCTTGATGATCATGTGACTTAGTCGTGTGACCGAAATTATTAAATTCAGCAAAAGCACGAAATAAAAGTCGGTTGGCGGACTTGCCCCGTGAGTGGACTAGCCCCGGTCTTCCCTGCCTATATATTACATTATATGAACTCAAATAACTAACAATTGTACTTGGTTCAGTTAATTATGTCCAATGCACGCATGTTGCTAAATTACCACAACATTCTAAATACAAGTAATGCATTTTGTGGGTTTAACGCTATATGAAGCTCTTATATTGTAGACTGGTTTGCAAACAGACAATGCACAGTGGTGAAATATGTCATGCTTATTGGATATTTAAGTTGTGTTATATTCATCTGCCATGGTGAAAATATTATTATGCTTCAGAAATCTGATGCGCGAAGTTTATGTTTTCCAACAATCGCACTTATTTATATACACGTCTCTTGGGACAAGTTATGTCGATGATTTTGTGTGCAAACATTGCACCATTGGTTCCAACGTACACTGTCCTTTATCAATACCAAAGTAGGTTGGGTACTCTGTCGCTGGTAAAACAAAATACGGCGTATAAAAATATGACAGAATATTGATAATGGATTTATTATAATTTTGTTTACTGATGTAATCACTTCCTATGGTATGTACTCATCTTAGAGAAAACTCTTGCCATGCATGCTAGCAAAACAATTTAAATTAACGTATGTTCACACTTGACTATGTTTAGTCGCTGTAAGTATTGACATTCAGTGGTATTCACGTTTTTGACAGGCTCTGACGACCCTAACTGTTCGTTGACATGTCCATATGACAGCTACTGTGTCACAAGTGGAGTCGTGTCAGGTGACTCGTGCACTTGTCAGGAAGGGTTCCTTTCAACAGACACAGGATGTGAAGGTCAGTGAGGTCACTGGGTCATCACTGTGTCGTTAGTTAAGTTATTGGATCATAAATGGGTGATATTCATCTTGTAGACACGAAACATGTTTTACATTTTTTCATCACATTGCTTCAACTAATAATGTTGTACTATTATATTGGATTATCCTGATTAAGTTAACAAACCAGCCGTGTCATTTATTAAGTTCATTAACCATTATCACATTGGTACGACAGACATCTACGAGTGTGCTGCTACCCCTTGTCACCCGTTGGCTGACTGCACCGAGCGACAGCCCGGGTACAGCTGCACCTGTCGAGACGGCTATACGGGCAACGGTGTCTTCTGTGAAGGTGAACAGTCCCATTCAGCCTACGTGATCTACACCTTTATCAAAATACCTACCTAATGCTTTATATATTTTTGGTATTTCGGTTGCTTAACTTGATGTTTGCTAACTGACGATCTTTGCTAGTTTGACACGAATTCTAGCTTCAATTTGCCCTGTATAATCATACTTTCGAAAACAATTCTCAAGGATATATGTTTTGACTATCGATCAAACATCTTATTTTGTTTACGTCATTATCAGCGGCAACTACTGAATTACTTAGCACTCTAGCGATCTGCATCAATATGTATGGTGATGTGAGAGGCACTGTTTATATAATAACAGTTTGACAAGATTTCCTTTCACCTGATCCTTGCACAGGCCACACACACGCACGCACGCACGCACGCACGCACGCACGCACGTACGCACGCACGCACGCACGCACCCACACACACACGTATACACATATGCAAAATTCCGATTATATAACTTGACGTTTCAACGTTGATAGTGTTATTCTCCATTTTGTGTGATAAACTTGCTTGTTGATAGACATCGACGAGTGCGCCGAGGCTGGCGACGACTGTGACGTCAACGCCGTCTGTGAGAACTTGCCCGGCAACTACTCGTGCACGTGCAGTGACGGCTACAAGGGCGACGGACTGACGTGCACGCCTGCCCGTAAGTGTGACGAAGTGTTCATTCTGTTTGCAGGGGGTGTCATGATAGAGGGATTGGGTTGCTGAAAGACATATGATGTAATCGTCGTGTTGCTGAAGGAGATATGACGCAACAGATGGCTTACTGAAGGATATGTAACGTAATATGTAACGTAATATGTAACGTAATATGGGGATAACAGAAGGATATGTGATATTAAGTTAACTGTCGCAAGCAAGCTATGGGAAAGGAATGAAATTGATCAATGAAATAATCAAAATGAGAACCAAACAGTGATCGGCCAGTCCACGTTTTATTGATTTGTCATAGTTAAATTACCGCAAATAAAGGCGATCGATTATAGCACACATAGATGTGTGGTCTAGCATAATTCGTTTTCGTCATATCATAACACTTAGTGATGTTGTTTACCATTTGTTCAATGTATCATGTCGTACACTCCCATATTAGTACGTCACGTACGGTATGCTACATCACCTCTACCATGTCACGTACGATGTGCTGCATCATTACAACCTTGTTGCATACGGTGTTCTACATCATTACTACCACCATGTCACGTACTATGTGCTGCATCATTACAACCTTGTTGCATACGGTGTGCTACATCATCACTACCACCATGTCACGTACGATGTGCTGCATCATTACAACCTTGTTGCATACGGTGTGCTACAACACCTCCACCATGTCACGTACGATGTGCTGCATCATTACAACCTTGTTGCATACGGTGTGTTACATAATCACTGCCACCATGTCACGTACGATGTATTGCATCATTACAACCTTGTTGCATACGGTGCGCTACATCATCAGTACCACCATATCCTGTGGCGCATCAGTAGGTAGAGTTTTTATGTAACATGGCGTCTGACTATTTGACATGGTGTGTTGCAGCGCCGTTAGAAGATGTATGTGGGTGTGGTCCTCATGGCATATGCAAGAGTAAACAGATGCGTTGCATCTGCAACACCGGATTCAAGGTTGACATGTCTCGCAACGACGATAAATGTCAAGGTGACTACTATGACGACAGTGACGATTGTTGATATTTCCGGTACCCGAACATCCTGTGTTGTCTTTTATCATTAACAACTAATGACACAAATGTTACTAATTTGTTGCACAATAACATATGTACCTTAACTGATGTGTTTAATCATAATATCTTTTTTATTTGCAGTTTTAATTTTTGTATTGATCTAGTAGTAGCTGTTTGAATTCTTCAACACCATTTACATTGATGAGGCTGCTTTAAGAATATTCTGACTTTGGCAATTGAATGAATACTAATGTAATAATGAGTGTTATGTTTTATTTTAGATGATGACGATTGCAGCTATGTAGACCGCTGTCATCCAGCAGCAGAATGCATTGACTTGCTTGGGGGATGGACCTGTAAATGTCCGCTTTATATGAGTGGAGATGGTTTTGACTATTGCGGTATGTGACAATAAATGTTCACTTATCTTTTTTTGATTATGTTTTCGATGATCTTGTAATTTTCGGGCGTGGTTGTATGAAGTATAGCATGACTGACATACGTTGTGGCGTGACGTGGGTTGACATTATGTGCGTGGTGGCATGACGTGCGTGGTGGCACTACGTACGTGCAGTTTAACTAACACCCTATTAGTTACTATTAGAAGCTACCTGCACTACGGAATATATAAACTTTCGATGTAGAAAAAATCGTCTGCTAGCCCCAGACCACTCACCAGACCACTCACCAGACCACTCAACAAACCACTCACCAGACCACTCACCAGACCACTCAACAAACCACTCACTAGACCACTCACCAGACCACTCACCAGACTACTCACCAGACCACTCAACAAACCACTCACCAGACCACTCACTAGACAACTCATCAGAGCATTCACCAGACCACTCACCAGACCACTCACAAGACCACCCACCAGACCACTCACCAGACCACTCACAAGACCACTCACCAGACCACCCACCAGACCACTCACCAGACCACTCACCAGACCACTCACCAGACCACTCATCAGACCACTCACCAGACCACCCACCAGACCTCTCACCAGACCACTCACCAGACAATTCGCCACACTCACACAGGACATTTTGCTATTAAACTGTACTGCCCTACAATAAACATATGTTTTTTATGACCATACGTCATGGGCTTTTAACAATTTTGAATTAAGTTTCCCGACTTTTGCATGGCATAAAATATAACGGGTATTTTAATAATGTTCTAGTTACTTTAGTTTTTAGTTGGTCTATTTCTTACCTTTGGCCCCGTTGCGCTGTTAACATGTTGTGGCACTGTTACCATGTTGTGGCACTGTTACCATGTTGTGGCGCTGTTACCATGTTGTGGCGCTGTTACCATGTTGTGGCGCTGTTACCATGTTGTGGCACTGTTACCATGTTGTGGCACGGTTACCATGTTGTGGCGCTGTTACCATGTTGTGGCGCTGTTACCATGTTGTGGCACTGTTAACATGTTGTGGCACTGTTACCATGTTGTGGCGCTGTTACCATGTTGTGGCGCTGTTACCATGTTGTGGCGCTGTTACCATGTTGTGGCACTGTTACCATGTTGTGGCGCTGTTACCATGTTGTGGCGCTTTTACCATGTTGTGACGCTGTTACCATGTTGTGGCGCTGTTACCATGTTGTGGCACTGTTAACATATTGTGGCACTGTTACCATGTTGTGGCGCTGTTACCATGTTGTGGCGCTGTTACCATGTTGTGGCGCTGTTACCATGTTGTGGCACTGTTACCATGTTGTGGCACTGTTACCATGTTGTGGCACTGTTACCATGTTGTGACGCTGTTACCATGTTGTGGGACTGTTACCATGTTGTGGCGCTGTTACCATATTGTGAAGCTGTTACCATGTTGTGGCGCTGTTTCCATGTTGTGGCACTGTTACCATGTTGTGGCACTGTTACCATGTTGTGACGCTGTTACCATGTTGTGGCGCTGTTACCATGTTGTGGCACTGTTACCATGTTGTGACACTGTTTCCATGTTGTGGCGCTGTTACCATGTTGTGGCACTGTTACCATGTTGAGGCTCTGTTACCATGTTGCGGCGCTGTTACCATGTTGTGGCGCTGTTACCATGTTGTGGCGCTGTTACCATGTTGTGGCGCTGTTAGCATGTTGCGGCGCTGTTACCATGTTGCGGCGCTGTTACCATGTTGCGGCGATGTTACCATGTTGCGGCGCTGTTACCATGTTGCGGCACTGTTACCATGTTGCGGCGCTGTTACCATGTTGTGGCGCTGTTACCATGTTGTGGCGCTGTTTCCATGTTGTGGCGCTGTTACCATGTTGTGGCGCTGTTACCATGTTGTTGCGCTGTTACCATGTTGTGGCGCTGTTACCATGTTGTGACGCTGTTACAATGTTGTGGCGCTGTTACCATGTTGTGGCACTGTTACCATGTTGTGGCCCTGTTACCATGTTGTGGCACTCGTGCAGATGAGGATGAATGCTCGACGCAGACTGCGGATTGCAGTGAACACGCCACATGCACGAACACCATCGGCCACTACCTCTGTCAGTGCAAGGAAGGCTACACCGGCGACGGGAAGGACTGCACTAAATGTATTTACTTTCTATTCGAATACTCTTTTTATCACAAATAAGGCCTACGCGTGTCAACTCCAATATCTGAACCAATTAGTTATGCTACATTCGATTTATGACATCTGGAAAACTATGTCTATCGGTCATTGCGTGCCAAATTACAATGACGTTTTTTTTTAAACACTATGTGAAATGTAATAAGAACTTTGGCCTGCATGTTGTACAATCAAGTACAGTGTTGTACATTCAAGTACAATGTTGTACATTCAATTACAATGCGAACATACATTATATATTAAGTCAGCCCTCCATGTAGGATTGATCAAAATGTCAAAATATATTTAACATGTTTTAACAATATTTAGCAAGATTTAACACAATTGCCATCCAAGGCAAACCACCAAAATGACAAGTGGACTAGGAAACCACTGGCTTATCGAGTGTCCAACAATGTTGTATCTATGTGCAGCCCGTCTGCCTGAGATATGTGTTAATGTGCGTTTAAACATATTCCCACTGCTAGAATTTATAGAATATGTAGATTTGTTCCATTCGTTGATTTTCCTCTGGAGAATGAGTATGTTCTGATATCTAATACACACTGTTCCTTCATTAATGTTACTTCGTGTGCTCTATTCTTACCTTTCTTAAGCGAACAAAATACTTATATTAATATTTACATATCCATTCAACATCTCGTCTTAACATCTTTATCTCTAGGTTTTTTAAAACACATGTTTACGCGTTCTTCATTACTAAGGCCTCTAAGATATTTTACTGTTATGATAGTACTTAGAAAAGTATATCCCATTGTATACTTTACAACAAGTTCCCGTGTGTAGGCATTTATATGTTGTAACGTTGAATAACATATGCCATTGTTCAGACCATTTCACTAATAATTTACTAATTTATTTAGATCGTTTTGTAAATGTTTTTTTATCCCCATCATGATTAGCATTTCTAAGCAGTTTTTGTGTTATCTGCATATGAGAGTACCATGCTTGTTATGGTAGTGTTATATGTCATGTTACTCATGTATATTAAGCATATTAAATGTCCTAATACTGATCCTTGTGATACCACACTCAACATTGATTTCCAGTATGAACGCTCATCGGCTGCTACAACATTCTTGTGTCAGTCAGTTTTATATCCAGTTGATTGTGCAATCCCCGATAGCATGGGCTTATCATTTAGATATACACAGTAGTCTTAGATGTTGCAGTTTGTCGAACGTTTTCTGAACATCTTAAGAGATAATATCTACTGGTGACCCCGCAAATACCCACTTAGTTATGTCCTCTAAAAACAAAACAATACAATGTCTCCATTGGTTGGTTCTAGTACGTATTGAGAAACAAAGCTATCTTGTATGTTTGGTCCTCATCCCCTGTACTCTGAAGAAATACACTCTCTCCCCTGGTTGGTTCTAGTACGTATTGAGAGAGAAAGCTATCCTGTATGTTTGATCTTCATCCCCAGTACTCTGAAGAAATACACTCTCTCCCCTGGTTCGTTCTATTACGCATTGAGAAAAAAAGCTATCCTGCATGTTTGATCCTCATCCCCTGTATTCTGAAGAAATACAATCTCTCCCCTCTGGTTGGTTCTTGTACGTATTGAGAAAGAAAACTATCCGGTATGTTTGGTCTTCATCTTCTGTATTCTGTAGAAATGTCCACTGTATGTTTCCGTGGTTATAGGCTCCCATTATGATACATTCCTCTTTATTCACTTCCTCTATAGCGTTAAGTATTTGTTTTATCCTCTCCGTTTATATTTGGACTTTGGTAAACAAATCCAATAGTTAATGTTGAATGTCCTGTGACTATATTGCACCTGCAACTTCGTCGTGATCGACTTCCCTTTAAGCTTTATGCCGTAAGCTGGAATGGATTTTTGAACAAGATTTGCTATCCAAACCAAAGGCCCATAAGGCAAGTGGACAAGGAAGCTATTGGCTTATCGAGAGTCCAACAACATTCATCTTAACCCGCACTCCTGAGATATGTGTCAACCTAGTTTTTAAACATATTCATTATAACATAATTCCCTTTCCTCCTTCTTATTCGATCTATCCTATGCATGTTTCACGTCAGTCCTAATTCAGGATGAGCTGTGTCGTTGTTTCCCCATGATTCGCTTATTCATAATATTATGTGAGGGCCAGTGTATGCTGTCATTAAGTTTAATAGTTTTTTGTTGGATAAACTAATTTTGATTATGTGTTTTGTTGGCATCATGTTATATTGATATGGGCCTCCTTAGTGACGTCGGAGTGTGGTTGTCCTCACAACGCAATCTGCATGAACTCGCAGTGTGAATGTGAGAGTGGTTACCAAGGAGACGGGGAAAAGTGCGTGGACGTCAACGAATGTGAGGTTGAGGGAAATGCGAACAACGAATGTCACTTCTACGCGGACTGCACCAACTATCCTGGCGGTTACTCGTGTCGCTGTCAGTCCGGCTTTCGTGGAGACGGCAAACTCTGCACAGGTTCGTCGAGTTCCAGTAATATCTTATCAATCTAGGCAGTTGGAGAGCGTAAACAAGTATTCACGTTTTGTTTTTCGTAATATATATAATTTGCGTCGGATTAAAGTATATGTTTGTAACAATATAACGACCACATCTCCAAACTATACATCACCAGAGTTTATCGCAATAATTTATTCATGTAAGTTCATGTTCATGTAAGGATACTGCGTGATTGACAAATGTCTTGTATGTATGTAGTCACATACAACGACATCATTCTTCAGGAAATTTAATGCTGTGACATTTACTTCTTTTTTACTCACCATATTTGTTGATGCCGTGATATTTAATTGCCATAGCGGTATATGTTGAAATGCATATGTCTTAATGTAATAGAGAAAATATGTTTTATTTACAGATATTGATGAGTGTCTGGAAAACAGACACGACTGTTCTGAATTTGCTGACTGCAGAAACACCATTGGAGGATTCCAGTGTTTATGCAATGCCGGTTTCTACGGTGATGGATGGGATTGTTTGCGTGAGTAATTCTACTTGATGATGTATACCAATTAGTATTTGTTGCAGGCGTTGACTAGGAGACCATCAAAGGGTAAGCAGTCCCATCATGTTTGCCGTGTGCGACTCAACAAGTCACGCAATCCCTACCCACACAAACATTATACGACATATGGTTCTCCTTGTGTTGTACTTTACTATACTTTACTAAATGAGCAGCATCATTGAGACGTGTCAATTTGCCACGTGACAAATAGTATCAACTGTATTAAGTTGTTAGCACATTTAGCGCTGAAAGGTATCACGTCACGTAATTCCCAATGCTGTGTAATTTGCATCATTAATAACAACCGTGTTGAGTTAATACAGTAAAAATGTAGATTGTTCATGACACCAATGTTATCAGGGTATAATTTTTCATCGTGTAAAATATAACTCCACTGTTGCAATGCCAGCGGCGAATGGGTGTGCGCGTGAAGGTGGATGCCACAAGAATGCCCGATGTGCCAGCGTTGCAATGGGCGGATACACATGTCGCTGTGGCGACGGGTACGAGGGGGACGGATACTTCTGTGCTGGTAAGTAACGACGGGTATAAGGGGGACGGATACTTCTGTGCTGGTAAGTAATGACGGGTATAAGGGGGACGGATACTTCTGTGCTGGTAAGTAACGACGGGTATAAGGGGAACTGATACTTCTGTGCTGGTAAGTAACGACGGGTATAAGGGGGACGGATACTTCTGTGCTGGTAAGTAATGACGGGTACGGGGGAGATTGATACTTCTGTGCTGGTAAGTAACGAGGGGTACAAAGGGAGATGGATAGTTCTCTAGTGGTAAGTAACAAGGAGTACGAGGGAGACGGTTAATTATGTGCCGGTAAGCAACAACAAGTCTGAGGGGGACGGATTATTGTGTGCTGGTAAGTAACGACGGGTAAGAGGGGGCCGATTATTTCTGGGCTGGTAAGTAACGACGGGTAAGAGGGGGCCGATTATTTCTGGGCTGGTAAGCACGACCTGAGTACGAAGATCGATTGCTTTAAAAAATGCACCCATTGTATTAACATACTATACAAGTGGAAACTAACTTCCCTGTTCAGTAGGTTCGAAGATACATATGACGTAAATATAATTGTTAGATTCTCATTATATCATTTGATTCCTTGCTATGATGAACACGCTTCTCAAAATGAATTATGGTAGTTTACAATGATTCGTTATACAGAAACCGTTGGTTAGTTAAACAAATCCATTCTTAAGTAAACACAGGGAATACTTGCACAAAACAATGGAGGGAGAGCATTCACAAAGTCCCATATGAGATGAAATTTCGCTGACTCTTAGAATCATGGCAATGCAATTGCGAAAATGGTGGTGTAACCAAATAAAGCTATATTCTAAGTTAAATATCTGCAGATGTGTGACGTCGCTCGTTCCAATTTTTCCACTTTTAGACGAGAATGAATGCGAGTCAAATTCGACCGAGTGTCATGATAACTCGACGTGCGCAAACACGCCTGGAAGCTACACTTGCACATGCGCTGATGGATTCTGGGGCAACGGATATTACTGCGAAGGTACAGTTGATCAAGTCTGCAAATTAACCACATGTGTTTTATGCAATTAAAACATGATGTTGATCATTATGACTTGTCATCCAAACACTCGCCTTTGTTTAAACATGACCTAATTGTTTACGGTAACACCCACGCCTGACAGAGCTGCCGTAATCGGATTAATACTCGTTAATGCATGTGCTGCGGTAGAGCATCGAATGTCAACTGAATACATGGTGTACTCGACCGAAGTGACAGGTCCACTCCATAGGTAACATGGTGCAATACAATAAGGCTACACTTACTACGTGACAACTGATTGTCAAAACAAAGAAGAAATGCCCTACCCTTTATTCGAGGATAACACCCTTTGTTCACAAACGTTCAGCCGGATTAATTATATGTCAGTGGTATGTCAATGATATGTCAATAATATGTCAATGATATGTCAATGATATGTCAATGGTATGTCAATTATATATTAATGATATGTCAATGATATATCAATTATATGTCAATGATATGTCAATAATATATCAATTATATGTCAATGATATGTCAATGATATGTCAACGATATATCAACGATATGTCAACGATACGTCAATGATATGTCAATGATATGTAAATGATATGTCAATGATATGTCAATGCGGATCAACATCATCGAGATCGATTTCTGCAATGCCTGAATGTACAAACGAATGAAGCTAAACACTAAACACTATGTTGACAACAGTTTCTCGTTACCTTTCAGAAGTCATTGAATGATGGAGGGTACACAAGAATTGCATATATATCATTGAAGCAAAGCAGCATTTTTTACCGTGTCTGTATCGGAACATGTTATCGCACGCACGAATACACGAACGCACGCACGCACACAGACACACGCGCACATACACCCTCCACCCAAACACACCCATCTACCCACCCACAAAGCCACCCACCCACAAAGCCACCCACCCACAAAGCCACCCTCCCACCGACCCACCCACCCACCCACCCTCCCTCATCAGAGTGCTTGTCAATTTACAGACAAAGACGAATGTCAGCTTGGAACCGAATGTCGTGAGAACGAAGAATGCTTTAACACACTTGGATCCTACCAGTGTCAGTGCAAATCAGGTTTCAACGTCGTTGATAATGCATGTGTTGGTAGGTTTTATTTATGTTTTTTTTTATACTGACGTTCAGGGGACTGGTGATACCATTAAAAGATGAAAAGTGGCATAAAAGCATAAGCTTAGCAACATTGCGAGATAAAAAACAAGGATGGATCAATAAAAATATATACAACAAAAGAAAGAACAAAAAACAAAACAAACAAACCCGATTTACCTGGTTTAACGCTGCACATTACACGCACGCACGCACACACGCATGCACGCACGCACGCACACACGCACGCACGCACGCACGCCCACACATACACATTAGTGCACGCTGTTTTCTTTAAATTTGTTTCCTGTAATCGGTGCCGGGTGTAAGAACGGTGTTGTTATCTCCTTGAAGCGAAGAACTGTATTAATTAAAACCGCCAATAAAAAGCACGGACATCACATATTGTTACATTTCCGGCCTACATTGTTCTTCAAGACAAACCGAAGTAACGCATTCAGCGCCGCTGTGGCGCGCAGTGGCAGTGGCATTAACTAGCACTGCTATGGCAGCATATCAGGCTCACTTTTAATGTTTAAAGGCATGCTTTTATTATTATTTAAATACGCGTATTTAAAGATAACGGCGTGGTTGTAATATTAATAGCTTGCCTTTAATTAAAACATGCCTTTAAATAATCAGGGTTGGCATGTAACGAAGTAAAAGTACTTCGTTACAATACTTGAGTAGTTATTTCAAGTAATTGGCGTGTAATGAAATGGAATTTTTACTAAATACTTTACTTGTAACGAAGTATGTTTATCTAAAGTAACTTTTATTTACGTCGCAATATATTTTCGTTAAATTTTTTTGCGAAACCGCTGCTGCCAAATTCAACGACATTTAAAAAAAACTGTTCATAATCGTTAGGCCAAAAGCTATTAATATCATTCAATCGCATGCCAGTTCGCGATCATATTTACATGCATACCTCTCTTCGGGAAATCGACGCAACCACTGTTTTATATCTACGCCAGTGAACGAAGTCTGCCAAATATTGGCATAGTTCAGGTCAAGGCCGTTGACGCGAAATGTCACTTCGAGCACACAACGCTTGAACGCCATCTCAAACCCCGATGCAAATGTCTCCGTTGACCATATAAACTATTAATCAGTCAGTTTCCAATACGTATTGTAAATATAAAAAATAGCAATTTCGACAATGTATTGATAATCCCCATACATTGACACAATTTTGATATTCCTGAGCGAACGCGCATCGTGGATCGAGAACGAGAACCGATTTTCGCCCATTGGCATTGTCAGCAACGACCTCACCGGCTTACGTCACCATTAAACATTCACGAATAAAATTCATGTTGAGATGTTTAATAAATTCATAATAATGATTACTCTGCAGAACTAAACAGTAAAGAATTGATACTCTGCCATTTGGCAACATCTTTTCCCAGCAATGGCTTAGTCACGCTGACCCATAAATAATATCAAGGACAGGCAAGTCACTCTTAATTGCAATTAGCAACAGCATTCCTATATTGCACTGGTCTGTCTTCTGATAAATTCTAGCCCCAGGTGGTACCAGGTAACCAACACTGCTGCTAAAGCCTGTTGTTTCAATGTTTGTGTGAGCTGGTAAGACATGTCTGGGAAGACATGAGAAGGTGGGGGATCACAAGCCAGATGGCTTCATCAGTTAGGCATCAAATGTCTGTGTTAATTTTACTACGGGCAGTGCTAGGTTGTATTACCTCTGACCAGTTTCCCTGAGAGGCTACTACTAGTACTGGACTGACCCTCTACCTACTCAGATACAATCACACCTGCCTATACATATCGTGTTGTACAAATCTAGCTCCTCCCATACCCCAGTGGAACAGGTCGATAAAAAGATAGGTTGTGCCTCATCATTATTTAAGTTCTGTATTTAACTGAAATTATTTGATGTTGTGAGCTCTCATTAAAGATAATGTAATTTTCCAAGCATCCAAGTGAGTGGCAGACCCACTGACCAGCTAAGGCTGTCTGGGAGGTCATTGTTATAGGCAGAGTGGTTGCAAAATAGTTGTCAGATGAAAGTTGTGTAATTTATATACTATTACTCATGATTTTGTTATTATTTCTAAGTGTTGTACTTTTACTTCTACTTTTTACTCAAGTACTTTTTTACAAAGTAATTTTACTTTTACTTAAATAGTTTTTTAGGTGAATTACTTTTACTTTTACTCATGTACAACATTAGAGTAATTCGTTCAACCCTGTAAATAATTATGTACGCGTATTTAATTGTAACCAATCGGAACCAATGAGGTATATTCATAGAAATTTGTTTCGTTGGTTCTGATTGGTTACAGTTAAATAAGCGTACTCAATTATTTACAGGCTTAATTTTACATATACGTACTTTATTAATTAATTGCATACCTTTAATTAATTAAAGGCATGCTTTTAGTGTCACAACCACGCTTATAACTTTACATATGCGTCTTTAAATAATTAAAGGTGAGCCTGGTCTGCTGTCATACACGGCGACCCCGTTGAGCTCACTGCGGAAGGGGTGTGAAGTAGCGTTGCAACACCGTGTGATTGATTTTTCGCCGTTTCCGATGGAAAAATGCGGCTAAATGCCGGGAAAGAAAGCCGGCCGATTTATCAAACAAAAGAATTACGACAGGAGACACTCAGTGTCGAAAGCAAACTTAAAGCGTTTCCATGCGAAAATTAATAACTAACTACAGGAAGAACTTGATGAGTAACCTTCGATATCGGGGGTGATATAGTTTGGTATACTTTTCAATTATTAAGAATAATTCCTGCATATATATAAATATATATATATATATATATATATATATATATATATATATATATATATATATATATATATATATATATATATATATATATATATATATATATGTATATATATATCATATATATATATATATATATATATATATATATATATATATATATATATATATATATATATATATATATATATATATATATATATATATATATATATATATATATATATATATATATATATATATATATATATATATATGTAAACACACACACACACACACACACACACACACACACACACACACACACACACACACACACACACACACACACACACACACACACACATATACATACACATGCATATGTGTGGAAATAATGACCACGCACCCCCCACATCCCTCGATGGGATTTTTTATCAAAAATAATATTATTTGTACAGTTTGTGTTGTATGATCTTCGTCGCTGACTCCGGTGAAGCAGCTAAAAAATTGTGATTGTATGACTGATATAAAAAAATTTCTTTCGTGGCAAGACGGACTAGATTTCCTTCATTTAGAAACGTAATTTTTTATATACCTAATGTGAACGTACCAGTTTATGTATAGCTATGGTAGAAAAATTAGATTGGTATTTTGGAGGAAATAACGCCAACAACTATTTTTTACATAGCAAAATATGTTAACAGTTTGTAAATTTATTTAGGACAATATGAATTTGGTATACATATATGTGTGAACAGAATTATAGTAATTATTTATATTTATGCACTTTTTATGCATCCTACCGATTATTTCAAGCTGTGGCTCTAGATAAATTTGACTGGTAACTGTACTTTTTTAAAGTCTCATATTGATGTACTCATTAAACATTACAATCCTTGCAAATATGATAACGGTGTAATGAATCTTAGACACCGGTATTAAATCGTAAAGATAATAGTCAACAAATGTAAAAAGGTAAACTGTCTCTTTAGTTCCAACGTATTGACCACTCAGTTTTATGCAGTAGTGTGTATGCTGGAAGTCATTTTAAGAAACATAACTAATTTTCTCTTTGTTGCATTGTAGAAAAATAAAGACATGACTAATTTGTCTAGACAAGGAAAACAGTTTACATAATGACTTATACTCCGATTTACTTCATGCCCCAAGGATAAACATTCCTTACGGTAACCTGTGATTTTTTTTGCTATTCCAGCAACGCATATATATTTTATAATATGTGAACTTGCCAAGCGGGTGTAATGACGTTTGAATGTTCACTTAATAGTATGGCTTGTCACTAATATGTAAGCTGAAGTCTACGATAAACAATTGACGGCTAAATTGCAACCGTATAACAAAATATGCCAAATTCCAGATATTAACGAATGCGCAAGTTCAGCCACAAATACATGTCACGACGACGCCACCTGCACCAACACGGCTGCTAGCTACAAGTGTGTATGTAGGAAGGGATTTTACGGCGACGGGATCACATGCATCGGTAGGCCATGATGTGATACACATAGACACACACACACACACACACACACACACACACACACACACACACACACACACACACACACACACACACACACACACACACACACACACACACACACACACACACACACACACACACACACACACACACACACACACACACACACACACACACACACACACACACACACACACACACACACACACACACACACACACACACACACACACACACACACACACACACACACACACACACACACACACACACACACACACACACACACACACAAACACACACACATGCACACACACAAACACACACAACACCACACTCCGCACACAATCGCACACGCACGAATGCACGCACACGAACGCACGCACACAACAACGCACATACACACACAATGCACACGCACCTACGCACACACACGCACGCAAACCACACATACAGATAAATCAATGGCAGTGTAGATGACATTTGGCTCTCCATACTGTCCCATATGAGACAACTATTGAGAACTGGTGAGGTATATATATATATATATATATATATATATATATATATATATATATATATATATATATATATATATATATATATATATATATATATATATATATATATATGATTGCACACAAATAACATATAATGGACTAATTAGTAAAAACCAAATAACGAAACGATATTCTGGATATTTAATTTTGTTTTATTAATGTAAAATTGATACACTACTGTGTTTTCGAGCGTGCCTGGTTGTATCTTCAGACATCAACGAATGTCAGCTGGGTGTCGCCAACTGTGACATAAACTCACTATGTCGCAACACGAATGGCAGTTTCACCTGTGAGTGCCTGCGCGGTTATATTGGCGACGGTAAAACGTGTCACCACATCCCTAATCCTTGTGACGTTTTGGGACACAACGACTGTGATAAGAACGCCGACTGCTCCCCGACACTAACGGCGTACGCGTGTACTTGTCGGGCCGACTATGTCGGCAACGGCTTCGAATGCATTCGTAAGTGACATGTAATCAACTACGTCTATGTAGAAGATGTTACAGTGTAAATATGAGTAACATCAGTCAACACCTATATACAAATTACTGGGTTAGTTAGGGCGAAACGAACACACGGTTTGTTTGCATTAACAAGCTTTTAACTAAATGAAAAATGTTCGCCAGTTCTCACGAATTATTAAAATGGTGTGCTCACGATACTTTAGCTCACGATGCTTTAGCTCATGGTTGATGACAAACGTGTAACTATCCCGTAAGTAATCATCATCAGTTGACCTTTCTAAACGTGCAACTATCCGGTCAGTAATCATCATCAGTTGACCTTTCTAAACGTGTAACTATCCGGTCAGTAATCATCATCAGTTAACCTTTCAATCGAAAGATTCGAACACTGCCGCAGTTTTCATGTTGTTTCGATTAACACAATTAAGTAGATCAACGCTGACTAACTGTGTAACACAGCATTCATATTCTACATTTGTATTAGTTGCATATTAATATGTCGCGTGCGTGTAGTTGTTAAATATAGCACAGCATTGCCACTCTGTAGGAGTTGCATATTAATACGTCGAGTGCGTGTAGTTGTTAAATAAAGCACATTATTGCCACTCTGTATTTGTTAAATAAAGCACAGTATTGATGCCACTCTGTAGGAGTTGTTAAATAAAGCACAGTATTGCCACTCTGTAGTTGTTAAATAAAGCACAGTATTGATGCCACTCTGTAGGAGTTGTTAAATAAAGCACAGTATTGCCACTCTGTATTAATTGTTAAATAAAGCACAGTATTGCCACTCTGTAGGAGTTGTTAAATAAAGCAGAGTATTGCCACTCTGTAGGAATTGTTAAATAAAGCACAGTATTGCCACTCTGTAGGAGTTGTTAAATAAAGCACAGTATTGCCACTCTGTAGAACGACCCTTCTTAGTGTTTTGTCCACTCCTGCTGTTGACCGGTACAAACGTGTATGTGTTGTCATGTGATTCCTAGACACACAGCCGTGCGACGTTCCGGGCGTGTGTCATCAGGACGCCACGTGCGAGGTCGTCGACTTCCTGCCCAACTGTACCTGTATCTCGCCACTGCGGGGAGACGGACATACTTGTGAACGTGAGTAGTCAGCTCATGGGAGACGGACATACTTGTGAACGTGAGTAGTCAGCTCATGGGAGACGGACATACTTGTGAACGTGAGTAGTCAGCTCATAGGGGACGGACATACTTGTGAACGTGAGTAGTCAGCTCATGGGAGACGGACATACTTGTGAACGTGAGTAGTCAGCTCATGGGGGACGGACATACTTGTGAACGTGAGAAGTCAGCTCATGGAGGACGGACATACTTGTGAACGTGAGTAGTCAGCTCATGGGGATGGACATATTTGTGAACGTGAGTAGTCAGCTCATGGGGATGGACATATTTGTGAACGTGAGTAGTCAGCTCATGGGGATGGACGTATTGTGAACATGAGTAGTCAAATCAAGGGGGTTGTACATATTTGTGAACGTGAGTGTGATCCAAACTCTTTGTTTTCTTACAGCGGTGAAGGAGTATGGGGAGGGCACAGTAGTTTGTGATCCAAACTCTTTGTTTACTTACAGCGGTGAAGGAATGTGAGGAAGGGACAGCAACTTGTGATCCAAACTCTTTGTTTACTTACAGCGGTGAATGAGTGTGAGGAAGGGACAGCAGCTTGTGTTCCAAACACTTTGTTTACTTACAGGGAGTGAATGAGTGTGAGGAAGGGACAGCAGCTTGTGATCCAAACTCTTTGTTTACTTACAGCGGTGAATGAGTGTGAGGAAGGGACAGCAGCTTGTGATCCAAACTCTTTGTTTACTTACAGCGGTGAATGAGTGTGAGGGAGGGACAGCAGCTTGTGATCCAAACTCTTTGTTTACTTACAGCAGTGAATGAGTGTGAGGAAGGGACAGCAGCTTGTGATCCAAACTCTTTGTTTACTTACAGCAGTGAATGAGTGTGAGGAAGGGACAGCAGCTTGTGATCCAAACTCTTTGTTTACTTACAGGGAGTGAATGAGTGTGAGGAAGGGACAGCAGCTTGTGATCCAAACTCTTTGTTTACTTACAGCGGTGAATGAGTGTGAGGAAGGGACAGCAGCTTGTGATCCAAACTCTTTGTTTACTTACAGCGGTGAATGAGTGTGAGGAAGAGACAGCAGCTTGTGATCCAAACTCTTTGTTTACTTACAGCAGTGAATGAGTGTGAGGAAGGGACAGCAGCTTGTGATCCAAACTCTTTGTTTACTTACAGCGGTGAATGAGTGTGAGGAAGGGAGAGCAGCTTGTGATCCAAACTCTTGGTTTACTTACAGGGAGTGAATGAGTGTGAGGAAGGGACAGCAGCTTGTGATCCAAACTCTTTGTTTACTTACAGTGGTGAATGAGTGTGAGGGAGGGACAGCAGCTTGTGATCCAAACTCTTTGTTTACTTACAGCAGTGAATGAGTGTGAGGAAGGGACAGCAGCTTGTGATCCAAACTCTTTGTTTACTTACAGCAGTGCATGAGTGTGAGGAAGGGACAGCAGCTTGTGATCCAAACTCTTTGTTTACTTACAGGGAGTGAATTAGTGTGAGGAAGGGACAGCAGCTTGTGATCCAAACTCTTTGTTTACTTACAGCGGTGAATGAGTGTGAGGAAGGGACAGCAGCTTGTGATCCAAACTCTTTGTTTACTTACAGCGGTGAATGAGTGTGAGGAAGGGACAGCAGCTTGTGATCCAAACTCTTTGTTTACTTACAGCGGTGAATGAGTGTGAAGAAGGGACAGCAGCTTGTGATCCAAACTCTTTGTTTACTTACAGCGGTGAATGAGTGTGAGGAAGGGACAGCAGCTTGTGATCCAAACTCTTTGTTTACTTACAGCGGTGAATGAGTGTGAGGAAGGGACAGCAGCTTGTGATCCAAACTCTTGGTTTACTTACAGGGAGTGAATGAGTGTGAGGAAGGGACAGCAGCTTGTGATCCAAACTCTTTGTTTACTTACAGCGGTGAATGAGTGTGAAGAAGGGACAGCAGCTTGTGTTCCAAACTCTTTGGTTACTTACAGGGAGTGAATGAGTATGAGGAAGGGACAGCATCTTGTGATCCAAACTCTTTGTTTACTTACATGGAGTGAATGAGTGTGAGGAAGGGACAGCAGCTTGTGATCCAAACTCTTTGTTTACTTACAGGGAGTGAATGAGTGTGAGGAAGGGAGAGCAGCTTGTGTTCCAAACTCTTTGTTTACTTACAGGGAGTGAATGAGTGTGAGGAAGGGACAGCAGCTTGTGTTCCAAACTCTTTGTTTACTTACAGGGAGTGAATGAGTGTGAGGAAGGGACAGCAGCTTGTGATCCAAACTCTTTGTTTACTTACAGCGGTGAATGAGTGTGAGGAAGGGAGAGCAGCTTTTGTTCCAAACTCTTTGTTTACTTACAGGGAGTGAATGAGTATGAGGAAGGGACAGCAGCTTGTGATCCAAACTCTTTGTTTACTTACAGGGAGTGAATGAGTGTGAGGAAGGGACAGCAGCTTGTGATCCAAACTCTTTGTTTACTTACAGCGGTGAATGAGTATGAGGAAGGGACAGCAGCTTGTGATCCAAACTCTTTATTTACTTACAGCGGTGAATGAGTGTGAGGAAGGGACAGCAGCTTGTGATCCAAACTCTTTATTTACTTACAGCGGTGAATGAGTGTGAAGAAGGGACAGCAGCTTGTGATCCAAACTCTTTATTTACTTACAGCGGTGAATGAGTATGAGGAAGGGACAGCAGCTTGTGATCCGAACTCTTTGTTTACTTACAGGGAGTGATTGAGTGTGAGGAAAGGACAGCAGCTTTTGATCCAAACTCTTTGTTTACTTACAGGGAGTGAATGAGTGTGAGGAAGGGACAGCAGCTTGTGATCCAAACTCTTTGTTTACTTACATGGAGTGAATGAGTGTGACGAAGGGACAGCAGCTTGTGATCCAAACTCTTTGTTTACTTACAGCGGTGAATGAGTGTGAGGAAGGGACAGCAGCTTGTGATCCAAACTCTTTATTTACTTACAGCGGTGAATGAGTGTGAAGAAGGGACAGCAGCTTGTGATCCAAACTCTTTATTTACTTACAGCGGTGAATGAGTATGAGGAAGGGACAGCAGCTTGTGATCCGAACTCTTTGTTTACTTACAAGGAGTGATTGAGTGTGAGGAAAGTACAGCAGCTTTTGATCCAAACTCTTTGTTTACTTACAGGGAGTGAATGAGTGTGAGGAAGGGACAGCAGCTTGTGATCCAAACTCTTTGTTTACTTACATGGAGTGAATGAGTGTGACGAAGGGACAGCAGCTTGTGATCCAAACTCTTTGTTTACTTACAGCGGTGAATGAGTGTGAGGAAGGGACATCAGCTTGTGATCGTAACTCTTTGTTTGCTTACAGGGAGTGAATGAGTATGAGGAAGGGACAGCAGCTTGTGTTCCAAACTCTTTGTTTACTTACAGCGGTGAATGATTGTGAGGAAGGGACATCAGCTTGTGATCGTAACTCTTTGTTTACTTACAGCGGTGAATGAGTGTGAGAAAGGGACAGCAGCTTGTGATCCAAACTCTTTATTTACTTACAGCGGTGAATGAGTGTGAGGAAGGGACAGCAGCTTGTGATCCTAACTCTTTGTTTACTTACAGCGGTGAATGAGTGTGAAGAAGGGACAGCAGCTTGTGATCCAAACTCGCACTGCATCGACGTCGACAACGGCTACATGTGTCGCTGCAAATACGGCTACTATGGAGATGGCAAAATAAAATGCAGTGGTTCGTACCAACTTCTAGAGCGAGTTGTAACATGTTTTATTAAATATTGAGTATCCAGTACAATATGCTGCAAGGCATAAGCAAACAATTTAAATTGTTCAAAACAAAACATTTATGTGCATATTTATGTAGACAATATATAATACGTACTGCACACAGGCCTACTTGCATGCATGGGTAAAGGTACACAGGCACCCACGCACACATGCACACACGCAAACGCGCACACGTTCACACGTGCACACACGCAAACATGCAAACGGGCGTTAAGATTTAACAGGATTGCCATCCCAAACAATAAGTTCCAGATGGCAAGTGGACAAGGAAGCCATTGGCTTATCGAGAGTCCAATAATTTTCTCATCTATGTGTAGCCCGTCTTTATCAAATAGATGTCAATTATATTTTTAAACATATTCATACTACTAGCATTAACACAATCATTTGGCAGTTTGTTCCATTCATTTATCACCATCTGTGAGAAAGAGTACTTTCTCATATCCAACCTACACTGCTCCTTAACCAATGCTGCTTTGTGTCCTCTGGTTCGACTGCCTTCTTTAAGTTTGAAGAACATATTCCTGTCAACATCCACATAACCATACACTATTTTAAACACTTCTATTTAGTCTCCTCTTAGTCTCCTGGTCTCTAGTGTCTTCAAACAACATTGTAATAAGCAACTTTCGTAACTACGGTCTCTCAATTCTGGAATCATTTTAGTTGCTCTTCGTTGTATTCTTTCTAACTTGTCCTTTTTACGATACGGCCTCCATGCCTGAATACAATACTCCAAATGTGGTCTAACTATTGCTTTGTACACGGCTACAATTAGCTGGTTCTCCTTATACACTATAGTTCTCCTAATTAGCCGTATAATTTGATTTCCTTTCGATGCAGCAATCCCACATTGCTCTGAAACTTTCATGTCAGCACTAAATGTTACGCCTAAGTCCTTTTCTTGTGTGGTTCTTCCTAGTACAGCATCCCCCATTTTATAGTCTTCGTCCATGTTTCCATGTCCTATGTGTATACATTTACTCTTCCCCAAAATTAATAACATTTGCCATTTTTCTGATCATTTAACTAATGTATCTAGACCATCCTCTAAATGTTTTTTATCTGTATCATTAGTAAGCTGTCTGAATACTTTTGTGTCATCTGCAAATTTTAGTACTTTTTGCTAGATATGTCATCTTCCTAATCATCTGTACATATTAAAAACAGTATAGGGCGTAATACTGATCCCTGTGGTACCCCACTCAAAACAGATTTCCAGTTTGAAATCTCACCATCTACTATTACTCTCTGTTTTCTGTGTGTAAGCCACTTTCATATCCAGTTGATTACATCATTACCTATACCATGGGCTTTTAGCTTAAGTAACAGTCTTTGGTGTGGCACTTTATCGAAAGGTTTCTGAACATCTAAGTAGACAACATCCATTGGTGACCCGTCATCTAACCACTTTGTAATTTCTTCAAAAAAAAAACATAATAGATTGGTTAGACATGACCTTGCTTTTAAGATCCCATGTTGAGATGTGTATTTATTAACGCATGTTTTACAAGGCATTCTACCATGTGGTCTCTAATTAATGTTTCGAGTAATTAACATACAACTGATGTTAAACTCACTGGTATGTAATTTTCTGGCTTGTTCCTCGATCCCTTCTTAAATAACTGCGTAATGTTTGCCTCTTTCCATTCTGAAGGAACAATTCCTTCTTCTAGTGACAAGTTAAACATTTTGCAAGTGGTGTACTAATTTGCTCAACAATTTCCTTAAGCAGTTTTGGTGCTGTGCCATCAACTCTAGGTGATTTATTATCTTTCTTCTTAATTTTCTTTGCTATAATTTTAGGAGTTACAAATAAATAAATAAATAAATAAATAAATATATATATATATATATATATATATATATATATATATATATATATATATATATATATATATATATATATATATATATATACATACCCATACATAGTAAGCAGTGGTGTGACATGTGTATTTGTTCTTCAGATGTCAACGAGTGCCTGGCGGACACGCCCCACGGTGGTCTCCATCTGTGTGACGTTGCTGGCGGCGCGGTGTGCGTCAACATACCAGGAAGTTACCGCTGTGTTTGTGCGAGTGGGATGGGATCTCCCAATGGTCTGCATGGCTGTGAAAGTAGGTCATGCGATTTCTATGTAGGATATTTCGTATTAGGCTAATGCCGAATATTTCAAATTAATGACTAATAACCCCAATATAAATAAATGTGTGTAAATATTATGCAAACTGATACATTTGTTCCCTTGAAAAAACAAGGAAAACGGTCTAGAAAGAAACACTTGTCAAAAGAAGCTATTAGAAAAATAGTGTTTAAGCAAACTATGTGGAGGGTTTATAGGTGTACCAGAAAGGATGAAGACTATGCAAATTACAAAGAGGCACTTAACCTAGCTACAGCTGAAATTAGAAAATCTAAAAGAACCTTTGAAAAAAAAGGCAAGTAATATAACAAATTACAGCAAGAGTTTCTGTGCTTATGTAAGGAGTAAACAGAAAGTTTGAGATAAGGTCGGACCACTGGAAATCAACAGTGGAAACAATTTCATACGGGTTTCAAATGGCACAGGTCCTGAATGAGTATTTCAGCTCAGTTTTTACCACATAATATATCAACTCACTTCCAGTTCCATTGACTAAATTTGAGGGCAATAAATCAGAACATTTGGGACAGTTATTTGTTGTATTTCATGAAATCATAGTAAAGAAAATTAAGAAGATGAAAGATAATAAATCACCTGGAGTTGATGGGATACCACCAAAACTGCTTAAGGAAATTGTTGTGCAAATTAGTACACCATTTGTAAATTGTTTAACTTAATAGAAGAAGGAATAGTTCCTTCAGAATGGAAAGAAGCAAATGTTACGCCAGTATTTAAGAAGGGATCGAGGAACAAGTTAGACACTTACAGACCACTGTGTTTAACATCAGTTGTTTATAAATTACTTGAAACATTAATTAGAGACGACATGGTGGAATTCCTTGTAAAACATAAATTAATAAATACCTCTCAACATGGGATCTTAAAAGCAAGGTCATGTCTAACCAATCTCTTATGTTTTTTTTAAAGAAATTAATGCTGACATGAAAGTTTAACAGCAATGTGGGATTGCTGCTTCGAAAGTAAATCAAATTCTATGGCTAATTAGGAGAACTATCGTGTATAAGGAGAAACAGCTAAGTGTACCACTGTATAACGCAATAGTTAGACCACATTTGGAATATTGTATTCAGGACATAGATAAGCTAGAAAGAATACAACGAAGAACAACTAAAAATATTCCAGAATTGAGAGACCGTAGTTATGAAAGTCGCTGATTACAATGTGGTTTGACAACTCAAGAGACCAGGAGACTAAGAGGAGATAAAATAGAAGTGTTTAAACTAGTGTGTATATTGGTAGGAATATGTTCTTCAAACTTAAAGAATGCAGTAGAACCAGATGACATAAAGCAGTATTAGTTAAGGAGCAGTGTAGGTTAGACATGAGAAAGTACTGTTTCTCACAGAGGATGATAAATGAATGGAACAAACTGCCAAATTAATGTTTTAATGCTAGTAGTGTGAATATGTTTAAAAATAGAATTGACAGATATTTGATAAGGGCGGACTACACATAGATGAGAAAAGTGTTGGACTCTCGATATGCCAATGGCTTCCTTGTCTACTTGCCATCTGGAACTTGTTGTTTGGGATGTCAATCTGGTTAAATCTCTTGTTGAATCTTGTTAAACATTCATCAGGAATTCTGGGATGATTAGTTCTTCTACTGCTGGCCAGTTGACTTGGGAGTAAGTAATGTCAATAGTTGTGTTTTGAAGACGAGCGTTACTCATATATATCTACCAACTTGATGCACATATTCACGAATATATATCTACCAACTTGATGAACATGTTCACGAATAGTACGCCACTCTCACAAGTAAGCATATATTAAAGGTACATTATGTGATTTTTTTAACATTATATTTTAAATGTTTGGCATTACTGCATATTCCACCCACTTGTTAATGCTGCTGCTTGAGATATAGCACACTTATTAATTGTTTTGTCATTTCTTTACAAAACCTGATGATAAAATAAAATATTACATTATTCTTTGAAACAAAGTAAAATGGGGTCGTGGCGCCTCTGTCTAAGCCATGCATGGCAGAATAAATTATCCGAGTTTTATAATCCTAAAATATCTGTATGCGAGAGTACGTGTGTCCAATGGACGAGGTTAGCGCAGCATTCTTTCTTCATACGCCACTTGATAACATGTAGGTCTATTATAATTACACATGTCATGCATTTTCTTTTCAGCTACGAACGAATGTAAATCTCGTACCACAAATAAATGTGGCAAGAACACGTATTGTCACAACACACGACAAGGTTACTATTGCGCTTGTCGCAGCGGCTACCACAAAGTCGACGACATGTTCTCTTGTGCAGGTACATACTTAATATCATGTCCGATCTCAGTAAAGCTGATTGCAGAGTTCGTCAATCGTGATTCATCACAGTCCTTTCATATATAGGTGATACATTATATGATTCAAGGCTTGATCATATTTATATGTCGTATCACATTTAATTGAAGTAGATGTGTAATCGTATCATTAACTAGAACTAGTGCGACTTGTATAACAGTTTCCGTGCCAGTATTGCTTATCGTTGTCATTACAGTATGTTTCTTAGTCACAACTGGAACATAATTATTACTTAGTCAATGATGTGTGGGAATACCAGGTGCGATAGAGTATTAAACAGCGTATCACAAATACATCAATGGAACCTTGTGCCGATATAAATAGTAACTTGACACAAGAAGTAAGTAGAAATTAATTAATTGTTAGAAGGCCCACCATAACATAAACTGGCAGAACATAAATTAGCAAAATTAATTATAAATTTGAATTTGTGACCCTTTTTGGATGCAGGGAATGGAGTAACCTACTGTTTATTTGTGACACTGCAGTAGTGATAATAGTCCCGTTGTATTAAGTGTGCCGATCTTCTTGGAACTGCTTCAATCCGTCAATGTTTTCCTGTATATATATATATACCAGGCTGCATAAGCATATTCCAGGATAGGACGGTCTATGGTGGTGAATGCCTGGGCTCTTGGCTTTATAGGACATGCACTGACATTGCTGTCGCTCTATCAGCCTTTTTTTGCAATGTTGTTTAGTTGCATATTAAATTGAGAGTTTTTATGGATTAAGACGCCCAAATATGTCCAGCAACTGATTGCCATATGACGCAGAAACAGGATTTGCGTTATAGGTAGGACTGAAATAGGACTCAAGTAGGACTCAAGTATGACTAGAATCAAAGTGGAGATATGTCCATCTATCACTACCTGCTGCTGTCGGTTTGTTAGGAAGTTGTCTATCCATATGTTATAATGCTGCCTTATGCCATAACTGTCTAGTTTAACAGACAAGTCTAATAACCTGCATGGAAACGTTTATGTGGCAAACATTGCTACACATTGTCACATGGGTGGGTGGGTCGGTCGGATTAAAGAAGACTGCTTCTATCTAGCAGTCGTCATCTATGTTGGTTGTGACTGATGTTCAGTATAATTACCACACTCATGGCCTCAATTTAATTATGTATTTTTGTAGTGTTAAATTCGGTGTGCGTTTATTATGTGCTTGCCATATGTATGGCGTATACGTGAATTATATTTCGTAGACATCAATATAAATTATATTTTGTAGACATCTACGTAAATTATACTTCGTAGATATCAACGAGTGTGAATCTAGATCGTCGCGATGTCCAAGTCACTCGACGTGCGTCAACACCAGGGGGAGCTACCGGTGTGCATGCAATGATGGCTATCGCGTCGTGCCTACCGACATGACCTGCGTTGGTACGAGTTACTCTGTGACAGTCTTGCATTGCAACATGTCTGGAACATCCGAATAGAATGTCGACGTATTCAACGCGTGATGATGGACTGTAGACTGACTAGCGTCACCATGTGTAACTGTCATTGACTCATTTTTAGCAAATTGCATTGACATGTTACACTGTTAATTTGTCAACGTCGTGTGCGTGTGCGTGTGTGTATGTGTGTTTGGGTGTGACTGTATGTGTGTGTGTGTGTGTGTGTGTGCCTGCGTGCGTGCGCGTGTGTGTGTTAACCTATTTCACTTGTACCCCACGCAGACATAGACGAGTGTCGAGAAGTGCCCGGCGTGTGTAACGGGACACACGCTGTCTGTGTGAACGAGAGAGGCGGCTACAAGTGTCTTTGTGCGCCGGGCTACAAGGGGGACGGATTCAACTGTACAGGTGAACATAACCCTCTCCCGTGTAATGTGTCAATCATGATCCAACGAAGAAACAAATTAAGACGATGCATACTATATATATATATATATATATATATATATATATATATATATATATATATATATATATATATATATATATATATATATATATATATATATATATATATATATATATATATATATATATATATATATATATATATATATATATATATATATATATATATATATATATATATATATATATATATATATATATATATATATATATATATATATATATATATATATATATATAAGAGGACACCTTCAGAATAGTAAATGCATATTGGACATGCATACGTGCTGTTTTACTTAGACAAAATTGTAATGTTTCGTAGACGTAGATGAATGTGCGTCAAACACTGACCCATGCCATAAGTTCGCACTGTGCAGCAACACGCCAGGGTCGTGCACGTGCACATGCATGAGTGGATTCACCGGGGACGGTATGCATTGCGAAGGTACGTGCGTATATCAAACTTTCTCGACTGCACAATAACACAAAACATTATGCACTTGTTTAATTCTAAGCAGGTGAATGCTAATGGCAATAAATATTGAACAACATGCAGTCTAACAGAACCAACGATAGATTTAGATTGTAAGTGCAAAACTGTCTGGCAAATGGTGTATCATGGGTTAAGTATTATGTAACAAGATGACCCTGGCCCTTGTATGTGTGGCACCTTTGTACAGTTCTTGGATTCTCGGAAATAGCTGGTTCCAGTTGTGGATAAGAATTTGGTATTTAGGTTGTCTACCTGAATCAATATAACAACTTTGTCACAGAAAAAACACTTTCGCCCATGATATGGCAATATAAACTGAAAATACACTCTTGTAGAGGTCATCGGTCATGATATGGCAATACAAACTGAAGATACACTCTTGTAAAGGTCATCGGTCATGATATGGCAATACAAACTGACAATACACTCTTGTAGAGGTCATCGGTCATGATATGGCAATACAAACTGACAATACACTCTTGTAGAGGTCATCGGTCATGATATGGCAATACAAACTGACAATACACTCTTGTAGAGGTCATCGGTCATGATATGGCATCGGTTTCCCTGAAAAAAATTAAAATGTGCCCATGATTAACATGTTCTAATTGCAAAATAAAAATTTTGCTTTTATTGTTATAATTTATAAATAATTATTAATATAATTACATTTCCCGATTCAATTTCACTATTCAAGTTAAACTTGATAACTTCTTGTATAGCTGAGTATCCAGTCGTTGTACCGATCAAATGCCTAACACACTTGTTAATTCCAACACCAATCTAACTTATATTGGAAGCATTCAGCAATCTGCAATTAATGCGCGCAGATTATTCGTTCACAAATATATTATGTATGTTGCCCGATGATCATTTATACAGTTGAGTAAACGGTGTTAAATGTTGCGTTCTAAATTGCACCAGAAGTTCACATTCCGGTCCTCTTGATCTAGTGTCCGAATGTCTAATTACTATGTTTCTGCGCACCAATGTGTTGTTAAGACTATTGATCTGAAACATTATTACACGTCGCGTTTTCAGTGTAACATGCAATATATTTTCTCTAAAAGTTCACACCCTGTTGATTCATATAATAATAAAATACATGTCAGCCTAATTAGTCAAATGTAAAGTTTTGCTTCATCTATCGCCAGAGTTGGATCGTTGTCGACAGTTCAAAAAGCATCCATGTGCAATCAATGGAAACTGTGTGATACACGCTGATATGCCAACACAAACGTTCTGTGCGTGTAAAGCCGGTTATTCCGGTGACGGCTATCTCCGCTGTCTCGGTAAGACCAACTATTTTCGTGCACGTGTGTGAGTGTCCGTGCGTGTACATGTGTTTGTGTGTGTGTGTGTGTGTGTGTGTGTGTGTTTGTGTGTGTGTTTGTGTGTGCGTATGTATAGAAAAACATATAACAAATAATATATTATTAATATTATATTATATATAATATATATATTACACTGTACATAGCATGAAAAACATTGCCTTTTTAAAACAGCGTATTGGTTTCGTAAAAATAACTACGTAACAGCTAAACTTGTGTGTAAACTTGCATATGTCTTAGTTTATTTGAGGCACACGATGCAGTGATTTATGTTACATGTTAATTTATTGTTATGATTATGTCTTAATTAAAATATGTTCCCAGACGTGGATGAATGCGTTCTCCAGAATGACGCATGCCATCAGTATGCATCATGTCAGAACAACGACGGCACATTTAATTGTACATGTGACAGCGGCTACGAAGGAAACGGCCGAACACGATGTGACGGTAAGCAGTGCTTCCACGTCTCAAGAAACATCGGTCGGTGGCGATGTCGTACAGGGTGGATCTATTACGCGGGAGACCGTAGTTCAATGTTCACTTGTTGCCATTATAAATGTGGTTACATAATTCTTTTCCTCTATGAATTACACTACGTTGTTAATTAAATGAGAAAAAGATATTTAAGTTGTAACATATAATAATGTCTTTATAACATGTTACAATTGAAGCGCCGTCGAATAAAGCCTGGAAATACCTTGAAGTCTGGACGAATGAAATAAATCTAATCCAACATTCCTCTAATGTGAAACTGCAACATACGTATAATGTGAAACACCAGCACACTTCTCACAGGATCATGTTTGTTTGGGTGTGAAATTAGGCTGGTTTCTGATAAGTCATAATAATTTTGTCACGTGTCATCCAGGCTTAAGTTTGTCTTTTTGACCCCTTTGTTACATGTGCACCCTTCCCCAATTAGCAGGTCATTAGATGATTAGGGGTTGCTTCATATATGGTTCAATATGGTTATGGTGCAACAGTGTTACAAATTATATATGCAATACATTCATTATGCACAATGCACTAACCTAGTGTTTATTTTCATTGGATCCAGACATCAATGAATGTGACAACAACCCTTGCGCACCGGAAGCTGACTGTCACAACTTGGCTGGGACCTATGAGTGCGTGTGTTCCCGAGGTTACCTTGGCGACGGAATCACGTGCACCGAGGAGAACGAATGTGCAACAGGAAGACACCTGTGTTCGCCACGGTCGCAATGCATCAACACAGTTGGGTCGTACATATGTCACTGCCTAGACGGGTACCAGGCTGTCGGCACCAAGTGCAGTGGTAGGTGCTGCTCACTGTGTTTACCACTCGGCCGGAAATTCAGTCTTAGCAGTAAAGATAATTCAAAATGTGATACATTGGCTCTTTGTCATCATGATATTTTTATATTGTTTTCTCAGTGAAATGTGATTCGTTCTTAAATACTCATCAATGAATATATTGAGTTGGCATGTTTACGTAAAGAAAAATGTTCTTATTAACTTCCAAAATGCTCGTAGTCGTATATGTAAGGACATGGCAAGCACATCGCCATACGGTGGCGAATGGCCGGTGATACCACTACGAAAACAGTATTATTTAACACGATTTAACAAGATTGTCATCAAAGGAAAAAAGAAAATCCAGATGGTAAGTGGCCAAAGAAGCCTGTCGAGAGTTTGATAATTCTTCACCTACCCTTCTAAGTTTTTTGTCAACATATTCAGGCTGCTAGCATTTACACAGTCTGTAATATGTTCCATTAATTGATTGTCCTCTGCGAGAATGAGTACTTTCTGATATATACTTCAATGTTCCTTCACTAAAGTTTATTCGTTTCCTCTGGTTATTCTGTCTTTCTTGTGTGAGAACAAATATATCAATATGTTCATACCCATTGGTTATCTTAAAAACTGTTTTCTCCTCTTGATCTACTTGTCTATAGAACTGTTACGCCACATTCGTGGCGTAATTGTCTGCCTTTTATTATCTCTCTGTATGGGAATCAGTTTAACTGCTTTCTAACGTGTATATACCCTTCTTAAAATATTGTCCTCTCCGAACTTGTATAAGGTATGCTAAATGAGGCTTAACTACTGCTTTATAAAAAGAGGTATAATTAGCCTTTTCCCTTCTGTGTTATATTTATCACAATCAACCCAATAATTGTATTACCTTTTAAAGCTGCAATAACACACTGCTCTAAAACTTCCATATCAGTATTTATTTTTACTAATTTTCTCTTTTGGTAGTACCTAGTATCTCTATTTTATGTTTTATATTCAAGTTCCCGTGCCCTGTTTCTAGGCATTTACATTTATCAAAATTTAATTGAACATTTGCCACTTTTTTTAGACCGTTGTGTTGTTTATCTCCATCGTTGTTAACCTTTCTAAACACTTTTGTGTCATCAGTAAATGTATGTACATATAGACACATTTGTTGAGCATAACATATATATGTAAAAATTATGTTAAATAAAAGTGAATTTTTTTTCACACATTTCTTTATACAATATATATATATATATATATATATATATATATATATATATATATATATATATATATATATATATATATATATATATATATATATATATATATATATATATATATATATTTCATACATTCAGCAGTTTGTTTATATAAAATAAATAAATATATATATATATATATATATAAACAATGTATTTAGAGAAGATACAAAGATGCAATCCAGTGAATTCTCAAAATCGCTACAAATAACATGTCGAAGATACTTACAGAATGTAGTAAAGTTTAACTTCTTTCTTCCTCATATCATTTCTCTAGCAAGATTTGCAATCCAGTGATCAGAAATTTGGAGGCGTTAAATTGAACATCGTATGAACAACTGTATATGTAACAACAGTCAAGTAACGTTCGCAGTCCTTTAGTGGAAGGGGAGAACAACAGTAAATAATCTGCTTAAATCAGGTGATTTACCATCGTTATACCAATACTACAACCAATAGGTTTTGAGAGCAGTTGTACACTCAAGGTGTCCATATAAACGTTAAAGAGTAATGTGGATAATTTCCCTCATTGCTTAACACCGTTACCCACTGGGAATAATTCCGAGTAGGTAGATCCCCACCGGAGACATTAAATGTTCAATGGACCCTTCCGTCGTGACGGTCAGTTCTGTTGTACACACCGCCTGGTGCGGCTTAATAGCCCCACTCTGACAGTCTCTGCCGCACTTGCTGCAGGTGAAGGTTGTCGGCTGAGATGGTGCATGATTGCACACCTCTGCTTTTGCTGGTCCCTTTTCTCAGACAATTGCCTAGATCTTCTATGTTACGCTTTTCTTATGCCTTTCCGAACAATCAGCATCCAATGACCTCGATCATCAGCGGCTGTCTCCCAGCTGTTCGTGTCTGTGTCTGTCATCTTCATGTCACGCTTGCAGGTGTCTCTGTAGCGGAGATATGGACGGTCAGTAGACCGCGTTCCAGTGACAAGTTCGCCTACACGAGATATTTCGGTATACGTCCGTCAGTCATCCGATGAACATGGCCGAGCCATCGCAGACGTATCTGGCTTGACAGTGTGTAAATGCTGGAGGAGTGAGCATGCTCCAGATCCTCTGTGTTCGTGACCCTGTCCCTCCTGGAGATGCCGAGGATACGCCCGAATCAGGCGAAAGTAAAAACTGTTCAGTTTCTTCTCTTGTCTTTGCGTTGTCCAAGCCTCACTATTGAAGAGCAGTGTGCTGAGAACACATGGCTGGTACACATGCAGTTTGGTGTTCTCTGTCACATTGTTATTGTTCCACATTCTCCTGTTCAGTTTGGACATGATGGCTGCAGCTTTTGGTATACGTATGTTCCTTTCAGCATCTAGTGACACATTACTGGTGATTGTCTAGCTACCTGAAGCTATCAACAACCTCCAATGTCACCTTGACGATGTTGATTGATGGCGGCATAACAACATCTTGTGCCATGACATTTGTTTTTTGATGCCGATGATAAGTCCAAATTGTTTGCAGTCTTGGGAGAGTCAAAATATGCTGGAGGTCGTCCTCGGTGTGCGCGACTAGCGCGGCATCATCAGTCTTAGGAGAGTCAAAATATGCTGGAGGTCGTCCTCGGTGTGCGCGACTAGCGCGGCATCATCAGTCTTGGGAGTGTCAAAATATGCTGGACGTCGTCCTCGGTGTGCGGGACTAGCGCGGCATCATCAGTCTTGGGAGAGTCAAAATATGCTGGAAGTCGTCCTCGGTGTGCGCGACTAGCGCGGCATCATCAGTCTTGGGAGAGTCAAAATATGCTGGAGGTCGTCCTCGGTGTGCGCGACTAGCGCGGCATCATCAGTCTTGGGAGAGTCAAAATATGCTGGAGGTCGTCCTCGGTGTGCGCGACTAGCGCGGCATCATCAGTCTTGGGAGAGTCAATAGTTGCTGGAGGTCGTCCTCGGTGTGCGCGACTTGCGCGGCATCATCAGTCTTGGGAGTGTCAAAATATGCTGGAGGTCGTCCTCGGTGTGCGGGACTAGCGCGGCATCATCAGTCTTGGGAGAGTCAAAATATGCTGGAGGTCGTCCTCGGTGTGCGCGACTAGCGCGGCATCATCAGTCTTGGGAGAGTCAAAATATGCTGGAGGTCATCCTCGGTGTGCGCGACTAGCGCGGCATCATCAGTCTTGGGAGAGTCAAAATATGCTGGAGGTCGTCCTCGGTGTGCGCGACTAGCGCGGCATCATCAGTCTTGGGAGAGTCAATAGTTGCTGGAGGTCGTCCTCGGTGTGTCTGACTACCGCGGCATCATCAGCAACAAACATTTCTCTAATGAGGACTCGGTGCAATTGTGTCTTAGCTCTCAAGCGGGCGACATTAAACAGCTTTCCGTCTGTTTTGGTGTGTAAGTTGACAACCTCTGTAGATGGACCAAATGTGTATAACAGCATCAGGGAGACGAATATGCCAAGGAACATTGTTGCCAGGACACATCCCTGTTTTACTCTACTGCGGATCTCAAAGGGTTCGGATGTAGCCCCGTCATAGTTGATTGTGCCCTTCATGTAGTCATGAAAGGAGGAGATTACACTGAGCAGCCAGCAGCTTGAATAGTCCATTTCTGCGAATAAGGTCAAACGCCTTATACGCCCAAATACAGTGGTCTTCTTTGTTTACGACATTTCTCTTGCAGTTGTCGGACAGAGAATATCATGTATATTGTGGATCTCCCAGTTCTGAAGCCACATTGAGATTCGGGATAGATGCTGACGAAAATGTTTCCCACGACACTCAAAAAGGAGATACCGCGGTAGTTAATGCAATCGCTGCGATCACTCTTCGCATCGCGCATGTCCTAAGGAACCGCTCCCTCTTTCCAGCAGACGCAGATAATTTCAAGCAGGTGCAGTCGTAGAGCACGTTTCCCGTACTTGACGTCTTCATGTGGGATGGCGTCATTTTCCGGGGCTTTTCCACTGGCAAGTGACTCGATAGCTTTGCTGAGCTCTTCCACTGTGGGTTAATTATCTTGTTCTTCCATAACATGCAAGCTCGTAGTGGTGTCGTGTGCCTCCTTGGTGACAGTATTTTCTCTGGAGTACATATCGGATTTGTGCTTTACCCTTATCTCAATTTGTTTATTGCAGTCGGCGATGACCTCCCTGTCGTTGTTTTCCGTGTAGCAGTTTTCTTTATGGATGGACCTGTTGCCTTCTTTATTCCATCATACATGTCCCTGATGTTCCCTGTGTCGGAGAACAGTTGGATGTTCTGACAGAGTTGTAACTAGTAGTTGTTGGCGCAACGCCGAGTAGTCTGTGGGATTTGTTCCTATCAGTCGTAAGTGTATTCACATTATTTTTATTGGGTCTCTCTTAAAGTTGACAAGAGCATAGCGCTTGGCTTCGGTGACAGGTTCCATGACATGATGTTTTCATTGTACCAGTCAGTGATTTTCTGTTCCTTTTTGTCATATGTTGGGAAAGCAGTGTTCCACTTTGCTTCTGCACCTTGAGTGGGGCTGAAAGTACGTGTCCGATGGAGTCATGGAAAATCAGTGTCACAGTCCGCGCTGTGGTAGCAGCGTGTGTTGAGAACATCGGTGAGAGAATGAGGCCAAGTTTGTTTTAATGACCTGACCTGGGATGTATCCAGGACAATTTGCGACATGGTTTGTTTTTAAAGAAATAGTTTGTGATGGAAAGTTCATGATAGCTGCGCAGCTCGAGTAGTCTCTGTCCATTTTCATTCATTTTCCCCAAGCCATGGTGTCCGAGACAGGTAGGCCATGCCTCATGATCAGCACCCACTCTTGCATTAAAGTCAGGTAGAGTTGTTCTGTCTTCGGAATTCTACTGATAGTAGCATCAAACTCTTCATAGAACTGATCTTTGGATTCCGTCCGATATAGAGCAGAGTGTTGGAGCGTAGATACTCATGAGGTTGACTGGTCCTGCCGAATAGCGACGATGCGTTCTGAGCCATTTGCTGCTATTCAATCATTGTGAGTAGCGTGTTCTTCACGGTAAAACCTACGACATGTCCACTGTTTTCTTCGGGACTCTTCCCCTGCCAGAAGAACATGTATCTTTGTTCTTTCAGCGACAGGTTTTTTTTTGCAAGCAGGCTATCTCAAAGTTCAACCTATCTAGTTCCATGTTGATTACGGCTGTCATACGAGCATTGTCGATCGATTGCAAGTCATCTGACAGTTCAGTGCGCGTGGTTCTGACGTTCCAGCTTGCCATTCGAAGAGCTGGCATCTTCTTTATTCTCTTTGGTTTTCCTGGTGTGATATTGTCTATCCATTTGTCTCAGCTCCAAACACCCATTGAAGCAGGTGGACCTTACTGGCCGGGGGCTTCCCAGCTTGAGCTTGGCGGTAGCTGACCACTGGGACCCGTAGCGCCCGTTCTGTACGCAAATTGAGTTGGACTTAGCTGCGGAGCTGCCAACCCCCAGAGTTTGTTATGTGTGAGATTATTGATGCGGAGCGTGGGGCTAAGCCCCGCCCAGCGCCGAAGCCGGAGAGAGGAGGAAAGAGCACGATCGTTGGTGGGAGTACGGGGGGCCTCCGCCGGAAAATTGCTATAATGTAGAATCAAAATGCAGCTATTTCCAGCATTTCAGGGCTGAATATTAAAAATGTTTTTCAGTAGCCATATTTGTTAGTTCAAAAAGAATATTACATTTACTAATGAGCGAAATGTGGAAATTTATATACAAGATTAAATGTGCATATCTTGTATTAGTCTTTATATCTTCCGAGCATAATAATATCTGCCACACCTTGTCACCAGTGGGAACCGTCCAAAGAACTTTTGGCCAACGCAAAGACGGCCACCAAGGAGTACAACACACAAAAAGTGATCAGCACTACATCAGTTTCCACAATATGTGAATAGAAACAACGCATGTGTGGAATATTTTATATTATAATAATTTGTTTCTTGGATGTGATATTACTTATAATTATTTGCCTGTGGGAAACTTGTTTTCGGAACAACATCCAGCTGCTTAAAATATTATTTTAGCCAAAAGTTCTTTGGACGGTTCCCACTGGTGACAATGTGTGGACGATTCGGAAGCGGTGATTGATTGTTTCTACACAGAATGAACAATTGGCGGTTTCTATATATCGCTAGGCTTGCTCTTTCGAAAAGCTTCCAGGATCGAAAACATATGTTTTGCATTGTGCTATAAAAATATAAATCCCAAATGGCGCTATTGCGTGAGATAGTAAGCCCTGGGCGTGAGAGCGTGATACTAGATAGAAATGCGTTAGACTCACACGGCAGGCAGGCAGGTATGGTAAATGCTGCCTCCCGTGTTATGCTGCCGCTGAACAACCACGCTGCAGTGGCCTATCCATTGCGGTGCAAGCATGGGCGATGTGTTTGACGATCCTGTTCAGAATCCCTTCTCGGCCTCGCTGATGCAGTCCTAAGGATATTATTATTATTATAGCTATAATAACTCCGTTAATACAAATCTAAAACGGAATGCTCTTTTCGATACGTTGTATTCTGTTCACAGATGTCGACGAGTGTACGGAAGGTGGCGATACTTGCCATCGACTTGCGAGTTGCAGCAATACTATAGGATCCTACTTCTGCCGGTGCCCATCCGGTTACCAAGGAGATGGACACAACTGCACTGGTAAGTATGTCTTACAATGTGGTAGTTAAACAAACTCTCATGATGAACACGACTCCTATTTCTCGGTGATGTACTTAACAATGACACGACGTGCCAGTTTTATGTGGTTTATATGGATTATAGCGAAGATGTTGTTTCAGATGTGAATGAATGCGACTCGATGAACGGCGGGTGTCCGGACAATTCGGAATGTGTAAATCAGCCAGGAAGCCGACTCTGTCGTTGTCGGGAAGGCTTCACTGGAGAGGGAGTCCTCTGTGTAGGTGGGTGCCCCCAGGAAAAACGTCCGCTCTGTACGTTGGTGTTCCCAGGGAAGTCGTCCTATGAGTCGGATCGTGCCCCTGATAAAAATATAGTCCATGTAGCTTGGATCTCTGTGTAGGTGTGCATTTCCAAGGAAGGCGTCCTCTGTGTAGGTGTGGGCTCCCATGGAAGGCGTCCTCTGTGTAGGTGTGGGCTCCCATGGAAGGCGTCCTCTGTGTAGGTGGGCGCTCCCATGGAAGGCGTCCTCTATGTAGGTGGGCGCTCCCATGGAAGGCGTCCTCTGTGTAGGTGTGGGCTCCCATGGAAGGCGTCCTCTGTGTAGGTGGGCGCTCCCATGGAAGGCGTCCTCTGTGTAGGTGGGCGCTCCCATGGAAGGCGTCCTCTGTGTAGGTGGGCGCTCCCATGGAAGGCGTCATCTGTGTAGGTGGGCGCTCCCATGGAAGGCGTCCTCTGTGTAGGTGGGCGCTCCAGGGGACACCTATTTTATATTACAATAATAATTAATAATAAATCATGCGTTTTTTCTGACATTCATTTGTTGACTATGAAACGTTAATTTAATATATGTGTTATACATGTGTTAAACACCAATGTTAGTCGTTTTCTCTTTTACAGACATTGACGAGTGCCTAAGTGAGGGCAAGGACACGGACTGTGCGTCAACAGGCAGTGTATGCATCAACAGTCCAGGTTCCTATCAATGTGGCTGTGGAAACGGCTACAGACTTAACGCAGCCATAGAATGCATAGGTTAGTATTACGATAATAACAAACTATATACCAGGAGCACACATACGCAACATCATCAACTTTTTTTATTTTATAGGGTTTTTGCACATTACTAACATTCGTGTCTCGTTCATCCTAGTTTCCGCAGAGTTTCACTATGTCCTCTTATCGAACCTTCAAGTTGTCCTTTGATCCTATATGTACTCAGTTCAAAATATTTCCTCGTGTCGTATTAAAAACCTTTAATGATATAACAGTATTTATGTTTGCTATTTTATCGTACATAGAGCAACACTTTTCAATGTGTCATGTTTATTATAGTATACAACGTGTTGTGACTTGAGAATGTTTCAATGTGCATTTTGTTTGTAGTCAGGTTCATATTGTTCAAACCGTTCTCTCATTCAAACTGTGTTGTAGTATGTTCTATTACGTTCTTTAATACAGTCAATAATCGGTTCGATTGTGTAATATATGAACACTATACATTCATCCCTTCAGTGCTCCCTCGTTGGGAGTGAAGGGGGCATGAGTGCGCAAGCCTCCCTTGTTGTTATATAGCCTCTCCATAGACAATACCCTAACTTAACCTCCACGAGGTGCACCACGGATATTGGCATCCTGTGGCCCCCATGGTAATCTAATCCATTAGGGTATTGGAAGCAGACTGGAGCCCCACAGGTGCAATGTGCAAGGTTCCCCTGTGCGTGGACATGTCCCTACGCTCGTTATTCCAGTCCCCATATATGGACAAATTGTAACTGTGGGATGTCCTAGCAAGTGGGATGTCCTAGCAAGTGGGATGTCCTAGCAAGTGGGATGTCCTAGCAAGTGGGATGTCCTAGCAAGTGGGATGTCCTAGCAAGTGCAGTTGTGATCCTCTGGATTAATAATACACGTATGATGCTAATACAAACGGCCTCTAGACCGGGGCTTGGTGTGGTATGTGTGGGGGTGCTAAGATTCTCCCTGTCAATAATATGCTGTCTACATCAACATAACAAGTTCAGAAGATAAAGACAAGGAATACTTCCATCGCCACACCAAGACTGTACGTCAGGAAGGGAAGCTTAATCTGCTCTTGGACGAACTGGGCACATTCAACCTCGACTTTGAGGGTATATCAGAACAAATTTCAACAAAATGTATACGCGGTGATTCACTCTGGAAGAGAACATGGTATCCACAGACAAGGTGTGGCACTAATTGATCTGCTTTCTTGCGAGGCCGTTTCTCCGAGGATGGTAAGTGTCAGGGTCAACACCAGAACTGTTTTGCAAAACACCATTCAGTTGTATGCACCAGACTCCTGGGTCTGCTGCACCAGACTCCTGGACATGCTGCACCAGACTCCTGGACCTGCTGCACCAGACTCCTGGACCTGCTGCACCAGACTCCTGGATATGCTGCACCAGACTCCTGGACCTGCTGCACCAGACTCCTGGGTCTACTGCACCAGACTCTTGGACCTGCTGCACCAGACTCCTGGACCTGCTGCACCAGACTCCTGGACCTGCTGCACCAGACTCCTGGACCTGCTGCACCAGACTCCTGGACCTGCTGCACCATACTCCTGGACCTGCTGCACCAGACTCCTGGGTCTGCTGCACCAGACTCCTGGACATGCTGCACCAGACTCCTGGACCTGCTGCACCAGACTCCTGGACCTGCTGCACCGGACTCCTGGACCTGCTGCACCAGCCTCCTGGACCTGCTGCACCAGACTCCTGGACCTGCTGCACCAGACTCCTGGACCTGCTGCACCAGACTCCTGGACCTGCTGCACCAGACTCCTGGACCTGCTGCACCAGACTCCTGGACCTGCTGCACCAGACTCCTGGACCTGCTGCACCAGACTCCTGGACCTGCTGCACCAGACTCCTGGACCTGCTGCACCAGACTCCTGGACCTGCTGCACCAGACTCCTGGACCTGCTGCACCAGACTCCTGGACCTGCTGCACCAGACTCCTGGACCTGCTGCACCAGACTCCTGGACCTGCTGCACCAGACTCCTGGACCTGCTGCACCAGACTCCTGGGTCTGCTGCACCAGACTCCTGGACATGCTGCACCAGACTCCTGGACCTGCTGCACCAGACTCCTGGGTCTGCTGCACCAGACTCTTGGACCTGCTGCACCAGACTCCTGGACCTGCTGCACCAGACTCCTGGACCTGCTGCACCAGACTCCTGGGTCTGCTGCACCAGACTCCTGGGTCTGCTGCACCAGACTCCTGGATATGCTGCACCAGACTCCTGGACCTGCTGCACCAGACTCCTGGGTCTGCTGCACCAGACTCCTGGACCTGCTGCACCAGATTCCTGGACCTGCTGCACCAGACTCCTGGACCTGCTGCACCAGACTCCTGGGTCTGCTGCACCAGACTCCTGGACCTGCTGCACCAGACTCCTGGACCTGCTGCACCAGACTCCTGGACCTGCTGCACCAGACTCCTGGACCTGCTGCACCAGACTCCTGGGTCTGCTGCACCAGACTCCTGGACCTGCTGCACCAGACTCCTGGACCTGCTGCACCAGACTCCTGGACCTGCTGCACCAGACTCCTGGGTCTGCTGCACCAGACTCCTGGACCTGCTGCACCAGCCTCCTGGACCTGCTGCACCAGACTCCTGGACCTGCTGCACCAGCCTCCTGGACCTGCTGCACCAGACTCCTGGACCTGCTGCACCAGCCTCCTGGACCTGCTGCACCAGACTCCTGGACCTGCTGCACCAGACTCCTGGACCTGCTGCACCAGACTCCTGGGTCTGCTGCACCAGACTCCTGGACCTGCTGCACCAGACTCCTGGGTCTGCTGCACCAGACTCATGGACCTGCTGCACCAGACTCCTGGGTCTGCTGCACCAGACTCCTGGACCTGCTGCACCAGACTCCTGGGTCTGCTGCACCAGACTCCTGGACCTGCTGCACCAGACTCCTGGGTCTGCTGCACCAGACTCCTGGACCTGCTGCATCAGACTCCTGGGTCTGCTGCACCAGACTCCTGTACCTGATGCATCAGACTCCTGGGTCTGCTGCAGTTAAAGATCAGTGCCGTCGAAAAGGGTGAAGAACTATAAGTTCAGGGAGATTTCAAAGCAAATGTGGGAGGCGACCAACGTTCTTTCTGACCAGAAGTTGTTGGATAGGTTGGAATGAGCCGTGCGAATGATAGAGGACAGCAACTGTTGCAGTTGTATGCAATAAATGACCTCATTATGGCAATCACAGTGTTTCAACAGCCCAACACTGGGAGAGCGACGTGGATTACACCAGATCGAGGAATCATGAAACAAATTGATTATATTATTGTCCAGGGGAAACTCAAAGGCGATCTGAAAAACTATAGGATATGCAGATCGGCGCATATCACTTTCTGGTCATAGCAAATACATACATAAAAACATTTGTTTCAATATCACACAGGAAAGTAATCAACAGGTACGATGTGGATAAGTTTTATGATAAAGAGACAATGCAAGAGTTCCAGGTGAAGATTGTTGGAGCCTTTGAACATATGTTGGAACTTGGTAAGTTCAAAGAAACAACGAATGAAATCACGGAGAAAGTTGTTGGTTGAAGGAGTAGAAAGCAAATAGTCAATGTTCCATCAGTTACAGCAGTGTAAGGAATTTGAAGAAAAGCTGAAATGCAGATAAATGTGAAACGTACAGAGATAAGGACATACACATAAAGAAATATATAAACCCATGCTGTAAACTGTTTACTGTCACCTATCCTTATAAGTTTGTTCCTGGAGTTCGTCATGACAGACCTGATTAGATTATGCAAGGAGTTCAAATCATATACCAACATCAGCTTTAATATCAGATATGTAGATGATACAATAAGCTACAACTCTGCACTGATGAACGTCCAGCTGCTGTAGGAAGTGGGGTCTAAAAATGTATTTGTAAAGTCATAACTTCATCGGAGAAACGTATTGTTCTGGAAAGCGAAAAATTCGAAATTGTGGGAGAGTTCTGCTTCTTCGGTAGCAAAGTGCCATCTACAGGGAGAGATGTTAGTTGAAGCAAACCCTAGCATCTTTAGTATACTAAAATATGGCATATTTCCAAAAGGGGCATCGCAACAAGACTGAAAGGCCAGATTATGTGGACACCTTATACTGCCTATAGCCGCCTATGGTGCGGAGGTTTGGACGCTGCGATCACAGTAGACAACATTTCTTGAGGTTGTTTAGATGCGCTGCCTGTGGGCTATTAGAGATGTTAGAGCTATTAGAGCTATTAGAGCTATTAGAGCTGTTACCAGGGCGGACATATTATTACAAAACATCAAGATCAGAGAGTACAAATGTATCCCTGAATCTATCACATATTTCATCTTGAACAGAAAATTAAAGTGGTTTGGGCACGTTTCTCTTATGCAAAGAGACAACATTGTTGGACATAAAAACAAGACTTCAAAGGACAGCGGAATAAAAGAACGCCTCCAGATCAGGAATACAACTGGACTGCCATGGTTGACAGCAGAGAGGCATGCCATCAATACCACATAAAGGGGAGCAACTTCCCGGAGGACAGCGAAGGTTTAATATGGCCTATGCATTTAAGTAACGCTATTTGTGTTTTTTAGATTCAAACGAGTTCAGAACGTTCCACATGTTTCTATTCAGATATCAACGAGTGCCTCTTGGTGGACGAAAACGGCGTTGGCCTGTGTGGCAATGGTTCGAGTTGTCAGAATCTCCCCGGGTCGTGTCGATGCATTTGTCCAGCAGGATTCACTACCCCCGATGCAAAAACATGTGCCCAATGCAAAGGTATGTGTGTCAAATAGCGCCATAAGTAGACCTTTGTAAGTTTACATGTAGTGTATAATTATTATAAATATGATGCCACATCCATTACCAATTTCATAAATCTTAAAAGCCTGTACGCATTATATTTAACAAAGTATGACAACAAACGGCTTCATGGTGATTTGGGTGTGCTGAATCAAAAGTCATGTTGGCAAATGTGGGTGGAGTCCATAAACCCGAAACAAAACAAAACTGACGTCCGATTTGCCCCCAAAATAGACCAAAACACCTTATAATTAGTATTATTAATGATTACATAATGCATATAGTGTGCACATAGGTAATAATTGTAGTCAAACATACACGCTATATTGACAGTTCAACAATACCATGTATAATTATGGGGTTCACTATGATAAACTTCAATATTGGTCATTTTTCATCACTTCTTGGGGTGAAGGTATTGATTTTCTGGCTAAACCATTCAAACACTCTGAAAGGTTACGCGTAACTTGTATGCCAATGAGATAAACTTATAACACATTAAGCAATTTAAATAGTGTTTTATGCTATTGTGACACCCATTGACATTACTGCTGGATAGTTTGAGCACGTGGGTGCAATTATTAATTCCCTGGCAACAAACATTACTCCCATCTTGCACCCATTTTGTTAAACAAATACACAGTAAGAAAGTATAACACATTAACCACATTAAATTGGCATTTTGCTATTGTGACATCCACTGGGATTATTCCTGGTCACTTTTGTAAAATTTAGACAACTCAGCTGAGTTGTGTTCTACCAGCCAGGTGTTGACCACCAATGGTCAGGCTATCATAAACAACTGTCAAACGTTTCTCTGCAACCAAAATAAACGGAAGTGTTGTTTTGGTCACTGACTTCGTCTATGTTAAGGTAAAACTAAAACCCAGTAATATATCCATAGTTACTGCTCTATGCAAGGCGTGTCAATGAATATTGGACCGATCAGCATGAAAATGATTTTATTTAAAATATAATTTTTTTTATTTTGTACGAAATGCAGACATATACGTGATACAACTAAAACAAAAGCATTATGATTCGGATTAGTGTTTTGCTGTCGGTCTACGATGCCACGTAATGGTATTCATAAAGCACCACCACTGGAAAACTTTATGACGCGGTATTTTAATAACCCACGGGTTGGTCTATTCAGAAAAGCAAACGACACACAATTGGTCATTTCAAACAACTAAATGACCCATGGCTCCTGTTCTAATACTTGCTAGCAAATATCGTGCAACCAAATGTTGTTTATGACAATTAAAATGCTACCATTATAAGTATATTTTCCAATTTTAGTAGGTAGGAAGGTATTACTATGCTTCTTAATTTAATCAATATTATTCTAATTAGAATTACGTTGTTTTTGTAGAAAATCGGACGCCTTTTTATTTGTTCAATTCAGTGGGTCAAGGACCCAACCCATAAGTCGCCAACATGGAATGTTTTTGGGGTTCAGCACAACCAAATGTTTTGGGGTTCAGCACAACCAAATCACCCTAAAGCTCTAAAGCGCCTTGCGTTGTTAGAACAATGATTACGTGACGTTGTTAGAACAATGATTACGTGACGTTGTTAGAACAATGATTACGTGACGTTTTTGAATGCGTATATTTGGATTTGGGGACCAGTCTAAGAGGTGTATTAATGAAAAGTACACCCTGCTATAACGTTAACCTGCGAATGTGCTACGTATATTACTGCGAGGAGAGACAATGAATACCTTGACTGTGGAACTATTCTTGCGCCATAGCAAATAAGTCGTCTTAAATAGTTCCAACCATACGTTCCACGCTCCCAGCGTATGTCAACAGTTGACGTATACGTTGAACTGTTCTCATATATAGCCGTAATGCAGTTTCAACTATAAGTTAGAAGCAGCTTCCAAAACCGTGATGTTTAACAAGATTTAACAAGATTGCCAACCCAAACATTAGGTTCCAGATGGCAAGTGGGCAAGTAAGTCATTGGCTTATCGAGAGTCCAACAATTGTATTATTTATGTGTAGCCCGTCTTTATCAAATATATGTCAATTCTATTTTAAACATATTCACACTCTAGCATTAACAAAACCATTTTGTAGTTTGTTCCATTCATTTATCACCCTCTGTGAGAAAGAATACTTTCTCATATCCAACCTACACTTCTCCTTAACTAATGCTGTTTTGTGTCCTCTGGTTATACTGCCTTCTTTAAGTTTGAAGAAGAACATATTCCTGTCAACATCCTCATAACCGTTCACTATCTGTCAACTCTGTTTATCTGTAACATTAGTAACATTTCTGAATAGTTTTGGGTCATCTGCAAATTCCGTACTTTGCTAGATATGTCATCTTCCAAATCATTTATATATATACATATATATATATATATATATATATATATATATATATATATATATATATATATATATATATATATATATATATATATATATATATATATATATATATATATATATATATATATATATATATATATATATATATATATATACATACATACATATATATATATATATATATATATATATATATATATATATATATATATATATATATATATATATATATATATATATATATATATATATATATATATATATATATATATATATATATATATATATATATATATATTAAACACAGCATAGGGCCTAATACTGATCCCTGTGGTACCACACTCAAAACAGATTTCCAGTTTGAAATCTCACCATCTACTATTACTCTCTATCTTCAGCATGTAAGCCACTTTTCTATCCAGTTGATTACATCATTACCTATACCATGGGCTTTTAGTTTAAGTAACAATCTTTGGTGTGGCACTTTATCGAAAGGTTTCTGAAAATCTAAGTAGACAACATCAACTGGTGATCCGTCATCTACCAACTTTGTCATTTCTTAAAAAAAACATAAGAGATTGGTCAGACATGACCTTGCTTTTAGGAACCCACGTTGAAATGTATTTATTAATTTATGTTTTAAAAGGAATTCGAACATGTCTTCTCTAATTAAAGTTTCCAGTAATTTACATACAACTGATGTTAAACTAACTGCTCTGTAATTTGTTGGCTTCTTCCTCGGTCCATTCTTAAATAGCTGCGTAATGTTTGCTTCTTTCCATTCTGAAGGAAATATTCCTTCTTCTAGTGACAAGTTAAAAAAATTTGTCAGTGGTGTACTAATTTGCTCAACAATTTCCTTATGAAGTGTTGGTGGTGTCCCATAAACTCTTGGTGATTTTCGTCTTCTTAATTTTCTTTGCTATCATTTCAGGAGTTACAAATAACTGCGCTAAATGTTCTGATTTACTGCCTTCAAATTTAGTAAAAGGAACTGGAAGTAAGCTGATATCTTATGTGGTAAAAACTGAGCAGAGATACTCACTGACGACTTCTGCTATTTGAAACCCGTCTAAAATTATGTTTCTATTGTTGTTTTCTAGTAGTTCGACCTTATCTCAAACGTTCTGTTTACTCCTTTCATAAGCATTGAAACTTTTGCTGTTATTTTGTATATTAAATGCAAATTTTTTTCAAAGCTTCTTTTAGATTTTCTAATTTCAGCTGTTGCTAGGTTAAATGCCTTTTTTAGTTTGCATAGTCTTTATCCCTTTTGGTAAACATATAAACCCTCCACATAGTTTGCTTAAACACTATTTTTCTAATAGCTTCTCTTGACAAGTGTTTCTTTGTAGACCGTTTTTCTTATTTTTTCAAGGGAACAAATTTATTGATGACACTCTCAGTTTCATATTTTATAATATTCCAACATTCAATTGCGTTCTTTTTCATCAGCATGTTATTCCAATTTAGCTTTGCTAATTATTTTTGTCATATCTTTATAGTTACCTTTGTGGAAGTTTGTCCTATTCGTTTTTTATTTTTACTTTCTGATTTTACATTTATGTCAAAATATATTTGATTGTGATCACTGTTACCCAATGGTTCATGAATTTTTACATTGTCCACTAATTGTTGTGATTACAAAACTATATCTAACACATTATTTTCCCTGGTTGCACGTGCTGAGTAAGGAAGCTATCCTGAATTAAAAATAGAAATGTTTGGTCCTCACCATCGCCCACCTCTCTATAGATTTCCATTGGATGTGTCCATGGTTAAAATCTCCCATTATGATACATTCCCCTTTACTAACTTCCTTTATATCATTTTGTATTTTTATGTTATCCTCTTCGTTTATATTTAGATTTCGGTAAATTAATCCAATAGTTAACAGCTTCATCGCAATCTGCTTCCCTTTCTAATTTTATTTCATAAGCCTGAATAGATTCTTTAACATATAAAATAACTCCCCCTCCCCTTCTTCCTGCCTGTGTTGGCCCATGATTCGGTAATACTAATTATGTGAGGGTCAATATCTTCTACCATAATGTTTAATTAATTTGGCCTCTTGTTCTGCTTGAGACATCTCTATGTAACCCCCTGCGTTGTTGCATAAGCTTCGAAAATTATGTCTGCCCATTTCTGAAGGCACAACTTTGGTATACGTATTACTTTTTATATATTATTTTTAGTATAAAGCGAATATCTATTTTCTTCTCAGTACAACTATTAAGATGACTTATTCAACGTTTCGGCTGCCATCGGTATCCTTAATCAGGAATTCTGGGACGACTAGTTCTTCTTCTGATCGCCAGTTGGCTTGGCGAGCAGGTAGTCCAACTGGTGAACAGATGAACAACCAGACTCCCAGCATTCCTGATGAAAGCTGCCGTTGGCAGCCGAAACGTTGAGTAAGTAATCTCTAGAGTTGCGTTTACAAGAAAATCGTTATTCATATACATCTATCAACTTGATGAACAGTTTCACGAATGTAGTTTAAAGCGCTAGAAACGTTCTATGCGAACTTGTGTATCGTCTTCCTTACCGTTTTATCATAACGTCTTCTTTTGCACTAAACAAGACCTGTTTTTTATCGTTTCGAGGTCCTTCCCAATATACATATGTTGAAATAAAGTTACAAAATATGACCATATTTATCGTAAAATCATGTTATATAGTATACACTATATTTATTGTAATTTTTTTAATGCCAAATGGACCATAATTTTTAAATATAATTTGACTGTTATGTGTTTATGATATCGGCCTTGCTGTTCAACAGTCAAAGTTAACATGATATCCCAGTTGAAACTTTCAAATTAATCATGACGGTTGAAGTATATTAACACATCGTGGTTCATTAAACACATATAAACGGTTAAGATTGCAGAATAAATATATAATCAAATTGTTAATATATTAAATTGGCTGGCCTTCATCCATGCCATGCATGCGTGAATGAGGCTGGACTTTGTAGGGTGTCGGTCTAAACGTCTGAGCAACCCTAATCTACTAACGTTGTCCGTCCATGTTAAGCAATACATGTGCCTGGGTCTAAAAACTGCACGTAAGCTCGTCTTCTTTGAAGTAATGTGTAAAACTGATAAATAACTCATACACTTATAAAAGCCATTCTATACATGCGAAACTTTACTGTATGATTACCATGATTGGCATAACCAGAAAACAATTATTGTATCTGCTGTGACAGACATAGACGAGTGTGTGAGCAAAGTGTACCCGCACCAGTGCACAGGAGACAAGCAGTGCATTAACAAGGCACCGTTCTACGACTGTGTGTGCAAGGATGGTTATCGCACAGCAGAAGACACTTGCACAGGTAACTAGCCTAGCCAGTCATATCTTCAATTTAGCTTTAGGCCCCATACATTAATGACACACATATAAGTATGACAGTGTCACTGATAACTTTAAGATATATTTTGGTTAACATAAACGATTTACGACTGCTACTCCACCGTAAATGAATTAAGCAAGTTGAATGACAGCTTAAAGTGGCAGCGTATTTTTGATACAAGCCCTTCACCAATCGTAATTCGATATCGTATTATGTTGCACGTAAGAGCCGTGCAACGTCGTAAATATTGTAGTTTTTCTAAAATGAGCAATTACGCATAATTTCCTAGTTATTAATGAAAACGAAATCTCAACAAATGTTTATTTTTGTGTCGAAATTTACAGTTTTTCATTGGCGTTTTACGTATTGTTGACAAAACATGGCCATTTGTAATAATGAAACGTCCCCTTAATTTGCCGCCGCAATACCGCGGGGTCACCACGTCACATATACGTTGCCATTTCCATTAGCGTCAAAAGCACAGTAAACTACGTTAGCGCTGATATTTGCTGGTTTAAGGACATGATTTAGTTAGATAGATACAATACTGATGTGTACTGGAATCACATTAACCAGACAGTGTGTTCCGCTTTTACGGCGAACGAATATAGCTGGTTCGAACATCGTAGCAACATGTCGGCAACACGTTACAGCTTGCCCACAGCCCGGGGCTTACGTCTACGCCTGGAAATAGTTTGTCTATATTTCGTTTTGAAACTTTCATGACTATGAAAATCGTTTCTCTTACAGAACATCATTCACACCAATTTTGCACGAGACTGATCATTTGTATTGTGTATTAACAGTCGGAGAACAATATGAGTTGTCTGCGTAGTAATACAGTACAACGTGCGCTGCCGTGAAAGGCGTTCCCCGGCGTGCTGAATATATTTTCGGTGTCGCAATGCTTCTCTGCCATTCGATTTTTGTGCACATTTCGTTTTTCAGACATTATAATTTATTTTTATAGATTATTATTATTATAATATATTATTTGTAAAAAGAAATGAGAATGTCAGCGGGACGATGAACAATAAACCGCCTTTTTTTAAATTCACGAAAATGTGGTCGACGGATCCGTAAACCGAAACAATAAAAACCGTCGCCTTATTCGTAAAACAATTTCTGAGATATAATGAAGTTAGTTTTACAGTTGGTTTTCTTATTTTCTTTGACATAACTTTCATATTTGAGAAGCACTATGATTCTATGTATGTGTAACGTTTATGTTATACCCGCAGCTAGGGTAATAAAAACACGTCTATGCAGCTGTTTACGGTTTGGTATTCTTATGATTTCGTCTGATATATGAAATGATCAACACATTTTTGTTGCACATTTGTTTTGTCACAGAAATAGACGAGTGCAGCGAATCAGCCGGGCTATGTGGCACAGGAAGCTGCCAGAACACCAAAGGCGCTTACATGTGTAACTGCCCCGCTGGCTTCGAGTTTACAGATGGCACTTGTTCCAGTGTGTACAGTTTGTTGGACGTTATTTATACTGTTTAACAAAGCACTCATCTAACATTTTACGAAAGAGTATGTCATCTCAGTATATTAACAAACCTAGCCGCTCGCCTTTATTCCCACAACACTCGAACTTGTCAGTATACCTTGCCGAATTACACAAACAGTTTGATCAATGGCTGTTAACATATGTTGCCTTCTTATCGTTGATCATCCGATAGCTCTCGGGTTTTCGACGATTAAGTCACTTTGCCGTTTCACTGATAACATTAGACTCCCAAACTGTTAATATACACCGGCGTTTTCCTGCGATTTACACGAAAACATGATATTTTATTATTATTAACATACCTTGTCGTTTTAATATTATTTTAACACATTGCTGATTCACTGTTATTCTCATTATAACTGTTTTTGCTATTACGTACGGTGCCCACTCTATAACAATGTCACGATAATAGTCTACTTCATGGCTACTAGCATGCGTTGTCACGCCTGTTATTCACACATAAGATGTAATGTGTTAACGTTTGTCGAATTGAGCCACTAAATGAAAGTAATTTTTTTCTTACAGTAAAATTATAATACATATTGTTATCGGTAATCTGCTTGGTATGCAATTTACAACCCTTTCTCTACGTTGCTGGCTTCTTCCAAAGACGTAGTAGACGATTGCAATGCCTACTTGAAACCAGAAATGTAGTTCTCAATCAAACGAGGCCGTCGTGTAGCTTTAAATCTATTTAGTCTTCTGCTATGTCATTAAATGTTCCAGAAGCGATAATGGGCGCATAGTTGATACGAGAAATGGGGTACATTTGGTCATTTGATTAATACATTTTTTATTATAATACATTGCTTAAAAAGCAAATATGTCAGAAGCTGGCTAGGGTTAATTGGCGCAAGTATTAGCCCATGTGTTTCTCAGAAACTACGGCCTTCTAAAAGCTTTCGACGCTGAAGGTCTTAATTATGCCTTCTTGTAAATGGATAATAACACTGTTTCAGACATTAATGAATGTTATCAGCCACTGAACTCTGAATACGCTCACAACTGTGAAAATTCGACATGTTCTGATGAGGAACCTGGCTACAAGTAAGTGCTTATCCTGGCTACAAGTAGGTGTTTAACTATTCTACAAGTAAATGATTAACCTGGCTACAAGTAAGTCCTTAATCTGGCTATGAGTAAGTGCTTAAACGATCTTTACCAAGTTTAATATTGAATAATATCCAGAGTGAGTATATTTTAACAAAAGGCTTAACATTAAATAAATAACCACATTGTGATGGATTTCCACATTAATTAAGCCAAATGCGAAATTGAGCTTGACGTCCTCCAAGTACAGCCATGCGTATCACTAAACAAATGACAAGGTTTAACACTACAGAAATTACAAGGTGTAACACTAAACAAATGACAAGGCTTAACATCAAACACGTGACGAAATAGCTATCTTATACAAACATAACTGCTGAATGGTTAACAAGATATGCTCGCCCATTTACCGTGCACATGGTCGTGTGTTTCAATCCAGATGCAATTGTTGGCCTGGCTACAAAAAAGGCTCGGCAACTCGTTGTGTTGACATTGACGAGTGTCGCACTCCAATGGTGTGTGGTGACCACAGCGAATGCGTGAACGTCGTCAGTTCGTACACGTGCGTGTGTCATGACGGATACGTCTGGAACAGCAATGTTTGCGCAGGTACTGAATGAGACTTCTAATGGGAACAGCGCATGAACAATGCAAATATGGCATTGAGAAAAGTTGGGAGAGGAAAGGAAACTACGTGTGACACATAATATAATATTATGGATGGATTGTAATGAACGAACAGATCGCGTTAAAAACCTGCGAGCGACTGTTCAAATGGTTACAAACAATTGTTTGGAGTAGTAATTTTCTCATGCCTTCCACGATTTGCTTAGCAATAAAAGTAGACATGTTGTGGCCAAGTACCAATTATATTCCCTAAACAAACATTGCACGAACTAATTGCATGGATTATTATAAAACTACATTTGCAATACATGTAGTATGATGATTGTTTTAATGCCATGGACACTACTGGTGACTAGCATGGCACCACCCTGTATTTATGAAATAATGAAGTATGTATTATTGTGTTATTCAGTATGTACCGCGTAGAAGACTCGTATATCCTCTCAATGCTACACGATGCTAAATGTTGCGGTAAACTTAGCACAAACATGAACAGTTAACAACTTGCAGCGTTGGCTGAAGCGTTGATACTTGACTAAACTACTATTTGGCAGATCGGAACGAGTGCGAATGGTTCCCAGATATATGTGGCAGCAGTCAATCAGCAACCTGCGAAAACGAGGCCGGTTCATACACGTGCAGCTGTAACCAAGGTTACCAACTAACCAAATATGGAAAGTGTACAGGTGTGTTTATATGTATGTTGTTTAGCTATGCAATTATTGATGAGTATTAAACTGAACTTGTGTGCGATAGGTGTGTGTATGAGATTGGGTGTGTTGTATGTTCGCTAATGCAATTACACACAGTAGTAGACCAGAGGGATAGATCACTTTAAAAGTGTAGACACTTAAAAACAATTATACAATTTAATACCTATTATTATACCTATTATCAGTGCAGTGGTGCCTGTTTGTGTATACCCTTCAGACATAGACGAGTGCTTGGAAGAGGTAGCCTTGTGCGGTGCGGGAGAGTTGATGTGTGTCAACTTGGAAGGCAGCTACAAGTGTATTTGTCCCCCCGGCTACACGGCCCATGGAGGATCTTGTGTCAGTGAGTACAAGGTCCTGTTATATCAACACTGGAGGCAATTTGGGTCATAACACGTTATTACCAATAACAGTTTGTTTACGCAGACAACTGATGCGACTACATCTCCTGAACTGTTAATGCATAAAAAACATTATTAAAAAGATAAATCATAGGTATGACGCCGAAAGTAAGGGTGTAGATAATATGGCGCCAGTGACAGTATGGGTGTAAATAATGTGGGGCCATTCACAGTAAAGGTGTAAGCAATATGACACCATTGATAGTAACGAAGTGAATAATATGGCGCCACTGCAAGTATACATTGACAGTATGTGTTTACGTATTGTGGCGCCACTGCAAGTATACATTGACAGTATGTGTTTACGTATTGTGGCGCCACTGCAAGTATACATTGACAGTATGTGTTTACGTATTATGGCGCCATTGACGTTTAAGTATGTGAATAACAAAGCGCCTTTGGTAGTAAGTGTTGAGCTGATCACCACATGTTCAAGTTGACTGCCAACCGCATTCAGTGTCTAACCGTCTTGAAGCCATTTCCACCATTATAAGGCAACTTCCCCAACACGTTGTAGTTTGCAATCACAACTTAGAAAGAAATGTCAGACGAGTTTTCTTTTGAAAAGGTGTCTGCCAGTGATGTATGCTTTTCGGTGTGGTCGGAGAAGACATCATGAGCTCTGAAGGAGAAGAGATACCTGTTACATAGGGGTGTGTCATAGGAGGAAGCAGTGTATGAACCTACAGTGTTCATGTGATACCACCGTGATAGCAACATGACATTACGAATTGATAAAACAACAATATAAATTAGAGTCAGGGTGGCTACAGCGACAATCATTACAAGTGATCTTGATATGAAAGAACGAAGACAGAATTATAAAATTGAACAAGAAATATGTTTACTCCCTGGTTTGCAGTGTTGCTCAGCATGACGTAGAATCACGGATACTCAAATAGGAGGATGATAAACATACACACGTTCCCGATATATGGTATGGCACTGAATGCTCAGGATAAGCTGGACGCAGATAAATACTTTCGTCTGTTCCCGATATAAAGTAGGCGTTAAACAAGATGACGATCTGCTGCGTTCTATAAAGAGAAGAAAGTTGGCTAAGTGCGGTCATTGAAATCGAATACCTTAGCGCATGGTACTTAGCAGCATGGAAGGGGAACAACCAAATGAAATTAGACAGATAGAAGAAAATGGGATGTATTGGCAACACCAAACATTGGACAGATGGTACACTGGTGGCTAGAACGACTGCAATACGCGAACGGTCTAACAGAGGCTATGGCTACTTATCATCTTCAAGATGTATCGCCGTTCTAATAGCGGTCTATTTGGCTTGATGATATTACTGCCACATATTACTTGTCACCAACACTCGCTGTGCGCCAACCTGAAGGAGTATTTCGGCCAGACAATACAATATCTAACAACGAACTATAGGGCACGTGCAATAATGTTCTACTGTCCATGAAAGTGGCCCAACAAAGAAGGTCCACGTTCGGCCACATGATTATGTGTCTGGTTGCCCTACTTCACAATCACATGGTTATGTGCCTGGTTGCACTACTTCACAATCACATGGTTATGTGTCTGGTTGCCCTACTTCACAATCACATGGTTATGTGCCTGGTTGCACTACTTCACAATCACATGATTATGTGTCTGGTTGCCCTACTTCACAATCACATGGTTATGTGCCTGGTTGCACTACTTCACAATCACATGATTATGTGTCTGGTTGCCCTACTTCACAATCACATGGTTATGTGTCTGGTTGCCCTACTTCACAATCACATGGTTATGTGTCTGGTTGCACTACTTCACAATCACATGATTATGTGTCTGGTTGCCCTACTTCACAATCACACGGTTATTCGTCCGCTGCTAAAAACACTCAGTTAACACGTAACTGCTTTTGCAGCATAATCACTACATTTGGGGAAATATCATGTTAGTCAATACACGGCGTTGACATAATATCTTGTCTTGTGTTTACTTTGTGAGATCTGGACGAGTGCGCCACGCACAACCATCACTGCGACGTCAACATGGCCGACTGTGTCGACACTGTCGGCTCCTACAAGTGCAACTGCCGCAGTGGCTTCGTCGGTAACGGACGTCACTGCAGCCGTGAGTGATCCTACCCAATACATTAGATAGTTTAGGCGTACCTATTAAAGACAATTATACATAGTGAATAGTATTTAAATTGTTGATGCTTTGCGCACTGTTTTATACTCATCCATATAATGGGGCTGTTGACAATTGTTGACATTTTACCTATTCGTACAAATCGCACAGATTCTCATACCCCTTCCTGGAATTAGGACTTAAAATGTTGATAATTTTCCAATTAGAAACATAAATATATGTTGATGTAACACGGACATTGGACATACACATGTAACTATGATCCATCTTCAATAATTATACTAACAGTTTGTGTTTTTCAAGCTACTCTATAGTGTCAAATTGATAGTTGTTTTCCACAAAGTTGTGAATTTTCCAGATGTCTGATTGTATTACGGCGCCGCGCCGTGATCTTTTACATGAGGATGTTGATAGGAATATGTTCTTCAAACTTAAAGAAGGCAGTAGAACCAGAGGACACAAAGCAGCATTAGTTAAGGAGCAGTGTAGGTTGGACATGAGAAAGTACTCATTCTCACAGAGGGTGATAAATGAATGGAACAAACTGCCAAACGATTGTGTTAATGCTAGTAGTGTGAATATGTTTAAAAATAGAATTGACAGATATCTGATAAGGGCGGGCTACACATATATGTGAAAATTGTTGGACTCTCGATAAGCCAATGGCTTCCTTGTCCACTTGCCATCTGGAACTTGTTCGAGATGGCAATCTTGTTAAATCTTGTTAAATGATTTAAAACAGGAGTAGTTATGTAACAGTTCACCGCGCGGCGTTGCATGACGCAACAATCGGCATATTTCGCATGGGACCGACATTACAGAATTAGTACGCGAGCCTTGACCACAATTGACCGTTTCCAATTGTCGAAATGTACTAGGGGGGGGTTAGTACGTTTGCACGAATAGGTAGATAGGTAGAACGACCACTAACCTACAACATGCTTCTACTTTGTCATAGATTTCCATTCCTACTTCCGCTATGGTGATTCTTGTGAACAAACTATTATGTTGTCATATCCTGGCACAACACAGCGCTAATGCTGATGTCATTGAACTGGATTCACAACATGAAATAGGTACAGCGATGTCATATTTTGTGGCGACTATCCTGATAAAGTGCATAGTCAAAAGTGATAAGGCATACATAAGTACACTTTTTCTATACATGAATTATTTTCGATGATCTGTAATGATACTTCGGTGTCATAATGCCCCTATCCTAGCATAGACACATTCACATATCAAATCTACGCACGTTCCTGTGCTAACTGTTACCTTTGTGACAGCCATCTGCCAGCCAGGGCTTTGTCCGGGCAAACAGATGTGCACCGTGACCGAGGGCGAGGCAATTTGCAGTTGTAAGTGTAGTGGAGGCGACTGTAGCAACACGGGTCCTGTATGCGGCTCCAACGGGCAGACGTACGACAGCCAGACAGCCCTGTTACTTGTGGCTTGCCGTTCGGGCAAAGACATCACCCTCGACTACCACGGAGTGTGTCAGGGTGAGTGATGTTGTGAGAGGGTGAGTGATGTTGTGACATGGTCAGTGATGTTGAGACACATTGTGTGTTGGGACAGGTTGGGTGATGTTGAGACATGGTGGGTGTTGTTGGGACAGGGTGAGTGATGTAGAAACAGGAGAGACGCCCTATAACATTATGCTATAAAACGTATAACATAAAAAGCATAGTTAGATTGAGTTCGTCCTGGTCGTACCAATTGTTAAAATTTCAGGTCAGGGTCCATGGCCTGTAAATGTCGTTAAACATGGCCCTAACTTGTTTTCGGCATTGCATTTTGATATTTGATTATGCAGCCAAAATTATTGCTGTTTGCACAGTTTCACTTATGTGACATAATTGACTGGATATATATATATATATATATATATATATATATATATATATATATATATATATATATATATATATATATGTATATATATATATATATATATATATATATATATATATATATATATATATATATATATATATGTATATATATATATATATATATATAAATACATACATATATATATATATATATATATATATATATATATATATATATATATATATATATATATATACATATATATCTATATATATACATATATATAAATATATATATATATATATATATGTATATATATATATATATATATATATATATATATATATATATATATATATATATATGTATATATATATATATATATATATATATATATATATGTATATATATATATATATATATATATATATATATATATATATATATATATATAAATATATACACACACACACACCACACATACACAAACACACACACACACGCAAACACACACACACAAACACACACACATACACACACACATAGCTGTAGCTGTAGCAGTAATGCTGAATTTATATCGAAATGCTCCCATCGTTTTATTCTAAGTATGATTCAAGTTCTTAAGAGTGTCAGTAACATGTCATGTATCGTTGCAGTGTCTTGTGCAGCCGTATCCTGTTCTAAATGGGCGAGCTGCCACATGGTTAACGGCCAGCCCACCTGCCGATGTCCAGTACATTGTCCAGTAAATACAGGTAAAGGTGTTGTATTTACAAGCACATTGTTAAGCACCCATGAACATCACTTGACGTTTCATGAACACAACCTTGTCGGAAACGTTATATTGTATATGATAGAGTCGTGGTAGAAATACGATGCAAAAACAGCATTACGCGGTTTGTTGTGTTCAATGTTTGGAGGACACATGGGCAGGGTTCAGGCCAATGAAGTTAAAGTCCTCGTTGCTAAGCAACTAGCAACACATGGGCAGGGTTCAGGACAATGAATTTAAAGTCCTCGTTGCTAAACAAGTAGCAACACATGCGTAGGTACGCACCGAAAAATGTATTGAATGTTCAATTGATTGCCTCGATGATTACGAATGTTACGCAGCTACTAGTATTAATTTTCTACTCCATGTAGGCAGTTAGTATGTAACATCTCTTTAATGGTAGTGTCACTGTTAGTAAAACCAACGCAAATACAAAAGAACGTGTTCCTTACAGAGTTGAATCATTAATGACACATATAACGGTCTCCCATATGGTCTGAATGACACATGTAGCGGTCTCCCACTTGGTCTAGATGACACCCCCACGGGCGAATACAGTTTATACCTACATGTTCACTTAAATTTCGCCAGATGACGAATACGTCTGGTATTGGTTTATGTTTTATTGACGTTTTGGAAGTACAATACTAATATTCATCATAATGCTGAATAGGGTTCATCAGTTAACATGACATGTTTACGGAATAATACACTATTTAGTGATGTCCGAGAGTATTACCACCTTGATGACACTCGTGATATCATATGGCTGGCGACACTCGAGTGACCTCAACAAACAGTATGTTATTCAGAATCATAATAATTTATTTCACCATATTAAATACAGGAAATCTATGTAAATGAATGTATGGTCAGGGACATTGTATAACGGCAAATTAACACATGGGCATACTTTCTCGCATTGTTTCGCTACATTTGTATATATGCTGCTTTGTCGGTTTCAAGAAGCGATCCTACCGTTCGAAGGAATTGATGCGGACGGTTGACGCAGTTTACGTAATTCAAAACATTCACATAAAACACGCAAAGCGCTCGAACAATCGCGTGTCTATGCCAACGCGTCTATGCCAACGCGTCTATGCCAACGCGCTTACTCGGTCGAGTTCGAAATGATTGAAACGTCAAATATATTCTCAGAACGAGGCTGTTGTGTGTTGACATATCACGGTAAAATACTCTAGACCAATCAGGTAGTCTTATTACCGTGATATATCCATCCAGATAATGCAAGCCATTGTTTAACTAAATATACGAGTAGAAGATATGATTTGAACAACATGAACACTTATCTATCGAACATATTCGCAAGGTTATTTTTGTGTGGGCCGAAACAATCCCGTAGCTGTGACAAAGCGTTCTCAATCGCGTTCGAAATGATTCAAACGCCCGAGCAGCCCGTTTTTGTTATGATGTTGGGTCTTCTGCTTAATATCAATAAACATTATTGTTGGTTCGATGTATCATTATTATTATTATTATGTAATAGACGGGCCTTTCATATTATTATGTAATAGACGGGCCTTTCATATTATCAATGAAATATGAATTTGTTTTTCTTTAGTGAACAACAGAAAATAAAAGGTATATCAGATTTGAAAATGTGCTTATAATCGGATGCAGAAAAGGTGGAACGGGCTTGACGTGCAGGAGGTCATCAGAACCATGTAACTCTGAAAATGATTAGCCGAATTGTAAATGAAACATTTTATATCGTCTTTGTTATTATTTATTATTGATCGATTAAAACTTATCATAGCAATAATATCTATGAGTAAACAAGCATAAAAAGGCTGGTTCGAATCGTCATTACATCACGTCCATTCCATCTTTAATTATACGCATAGGTTAAATAGGAAAGTCTGCCAAGACCACTCATTTCAATTTACCCATGGCAAGAAAAGACACGTCTTTCCCGTTTGTTTGAAACGCGAACGATAAGGTAGGAAATGTCACGGCCTCATTTCCATTGGATGGGTTCAGATGTCGATGTCCGCTCTCTTTATGCCCAGTGGTTCATTTGTTTAATGACGAATTGTAATTGCATGACGATGCGTTTGCATTACAGCTGTAATTTAGAAGTGGCATGATTTTTTTATATCTGATGGCGAACTGTCAAAGGACCTGCAACGAAATGGTCCCGATAAATATGTTTTGATTTGATTTGCACCTTTTTCTTTTTTCTATTATCAGCCGGAGGGTTGATTACTACCATCGGAGGCAACAGCAAGGGCGCACTATGTGTGTTTCCGTTCATCTACCAGGGGTTGTCTTATACAGACTGCATTAATGGGACGACCGGAACAGCTTGGTGCAGTACAACAAGCAACTACGACACGGACGGGAAGTCAGGCGACTGTGTCTATGGTGGGTCGTCCTCTGACTTTTGTGTTGGATTCGATCAAAATCGGTTATCGTGATTAGGACAAGCTCCTAATCAATTGACTAGGGAAGTTCTGAATATGTAAAAAGTTTGTGTATTCAGTGCAGACTGTGGATACGCAAAAACAGTTCATTAACCATACAACTAACTGAATGTGAATCAGTTACAATGTTTTACTCTTAGTTCTGGACCACATAACGTCGTCATGATGTACTGAAACATTTCAGCGATGTGAACTTCCACAGCATTAGGGACAACATAATGACGACAATTGTTTTTACACATAATGCAAAAAGTGCAGAACATTACTAACATTGGTTCTATGTCAAAGTTACGACTTGGTCTCAATCAATTATTACATTATGAAGATAACTGTTTACCAATGTGACGTCTAAAATTTCTGAATTGTGAAAATTACATGGTGGCCACGAAGTCTTTTTCACATGACAAACACATTTCCTCTTGATATGATTTTTTTATTGTGTATAATTGCTGGTGGGACATCGTCATGTCATGTCAGTAGGAAATGTTTATGTCATGTGAAAGATACTTGAACAGCATGTAACTTACACAATTCAGCAATTTGTTTCGCACCTTGTACATGACACGGTGAGAAAGGTATTTTTTTTAAATATCATTGACACCAAGTAAATGTTTCATTATTATCTGCACTTTTACCCTCTACAGTAGTTGCGTATTGTTCCCAGTATTGTGGAGGTATACCAGTACAATATGCCGTTCGCATTATTGTTATTTCAATAATACATCCTCCGGATGGGATAACTTGGTAGTTCTTCAGTGACTGTGACGATAACGATATTTACACATTTTCACAGAAATACCCATCTATGCCTTGGTACTTGGTGCTGTCAGTCAATTTCTTGACAACTTGTGGCAATTCAACTCAATGAATTGCAACGTAATACTGGCAGTTATAATAGCGTGTAAAGACGGCCTGCCCTTGTATTATGTTAGTAGGGACAATTGAAGAAAAACGCATGTCGTTATCAACAATTGTACGTAATTGTTATCACATCGTTGGGGTAAATTTTACGTAATAACTACACAGGGAAATTATATTGTTCGTAGAAAGTGCAACAAAATAAAACGGTAGCTTGGGGTCGTAGATGAACTCTTGAAAGTGTGGCGCTAGAAATGAAAAGAGTCTAGGAGAAGTAGCACAAGTTACATACAAAGATACACTTGCTGGATTATAGTAAGATGCCTTCTTAAACTTGCATTGTTGGAAATAGTTGTTTCTAAAACGTTTTGCTCTAATGTTTTGTTCGCCATTCACTTAGGTGTGTTCCGTGTCTGGAGAAACATTGTCCAGCTACTGTAAGTTCCAGCATCGCATGTGAACTGTAGGGTTGTTTTTACGCATTTACAGAGGTGTGTTCCGTGTCTGGAGAGACATTCTCAACCTACTGTAAGTTCCAGCAGCGCATGTGTGCTCTCAACAGCGACGAAGACATTGCTCACTTCGGCAGATGTATCAACACTAAAGGTGCACTTCCTATATTTCTCAAAACAGTATAGAGGAAGCATTACTGTTTGCTTCACGCCGGTGTAACGTGTTCACCACTTATAGCTTGCCAATAAACGTTTTTACTGCATTTTACACAAATTTAACTTAAGATTTCTGAACTGCCTCAGCAAAGTAGAACTGTTCAAATTAAGTATTAAGTTGTTACACACAGTGCCGTGAAACAGGCTTGCTAGTCAAGTCGGCAACTTATATTACTTCACACGAATATCACTAATGTGTTCAATTAGCGTCTCTCTTAAAAAACACAATACTTAAATAAATAAGAACATTCCAATTAGTGTGCAAGCTGATCTGTCTCATCAAATGCCACGTGTGTTGATTCATATAACTGTGTGTTCTGCAATGTCTCACCTGTTCCCAGAATGTGTATACGGCGAGTATGGGACATGGTCCGGCTGCTCTGTCAGTTGTGGTCAGGGCTTCAAGTTCAGATGGCGTGCGGTACTGGACAAGCCTGATTGGCCGCCCAATGCGTGCCGTGCTCGAGAACAGAAGAAGAAGTGTAACGAAGCTCCATGCAGAGGCGGTGATTACATTTTATAATACTCATGGATTTAAACCTAGACATGACCATATAATATTTAATGAGCACAATGTATCCACTATGTGGAGATCAGGTTACTGTAATACATTTTCAGCCTAAGCTATAAGTCAACAGCAATCACGAGCCAACACTTAAGTATATTACATTTCGCCCGTCCGTGTGATATATATATATATATATATATATATATATATATATATATTGTTGTGGTTTAAGTTTAAATTGTGCACCTAAGATCTTTGGAAAACAACTTCCAGGTTTTCGAGGAACTCCTTACAGCTTTTTCCTAACAAATACGTCATACAGGTATACATTGCGTAAGCACTGAGCCATTCTAGCATGTTCGAAGAGGCCATACTTGGTTAGGAACGTTGCCTTGTGACTGACGCGTCATGCACCATGATTTGCTAATGTCCACTGGCGAGGTTTAATGTATGAACCCAGAGTGTACCTGCCAAATTATCGTTGAATTCTTCTATCAATTTTGACATTTAATTGCCGGTAATCAACTGAATACCATGCTTCCCCTTCTTTCTTTCTTACCAGGACAAGTGCAGATGCTCACTCTGGTGTAGATGACCTTATTACTTGGGCATCAAACAAGTCAGTTAGTGTATTTTCCTCCTCATCCTGGAATTTCATCGTATTGCGTATTTCTCTGACAGGATCTTCGTTATACGTCATTATGCGATGGCGCATAAAAGTTAACTTCCCCAAATCTTTATTGTTCTTGGAGAAATCATTACCATATTTAACTAGTAGTAAAAATAAAACGATTTCTTCCCTAGCAGGAATGTTGTTCTTTGCTTTAGTAAACATGTCGACTAAATGTGGCGGTATTTGGGACTAAACGTCCCTAAGTTTAGCGAAAAGAGGTACTAGGCGGTAATGTATCATTAATCGTATATATCACTTCCCACGAAGGCATATTCTTCCCAGTAGTATTTCGCCTCATCTCAGTGCGACTGACGTGATTGCTATCTTGAGAGGGCTCTGAACTAATAACAATTATGGTGTCCAATTATATTGCCTGAGCTAGTGTTTCCCCTGCCGCAAGGTAAAATGTTTACTAGAGTCACTGATACGTTTCAGAACAACGGGCCCATTCCTCCCTTAATAATACAATATGGAATTTTAACAATTTAATCGTCAGTCATTTAATGTGAAGTGGTGTACACATTCTACCATTATATTAACCTCGTGTTTTGGTGGGATAACAGAGCGTTGTGTAGTTTGTATCCTGCTTATGTTGTAACGCGTTTCATGGCCCTTTTTCATCAGGGCATATACAGTAGTATCATCTATCATCTTTCATTAACGTTCACAACACTATGATGTTCTAACAGAAAATCAAGTTAGATTATAAAATTGTCTGTTATTGGTCCCACTGCCACATTAATGTGGTATTTAGCTGTCCCTTAATAAGTTGGCATTGCATATATGCGTCATGTTCTGCCTTCGTAATGGTAATCTTACTCTTATGACATTGTGAATGTATGGGTGAGTATTCTCCCCATACTCTAGTTGGACATCACATTGGGATACTATTGGGCTGAATCCATGGTCCACTGGATGTACCCTATCCCTGGAGAGTGATAGTATATTGTCCGGTTAACATCTTTGGAGGGATTATGACTCTTATATCGCCCACGACTGTCTTTCCCATCACGCCTATAGTTATGTTCAGAAGCCTTATATTTACCATGCTATGTCCCCTCTCCCGTCACCCTGTTGTCCCGTTGGCGAGTGTCGGGTATATATATATATATATATATATATATATATATATATATATATATATATATATATATATATATATATATATATATATATATATATATAATAATTATAATTATATTTCAGAGGTATTCTCACTACTAGTATCTACACAGTCAGCATAACGTATTCATAATTAATTCATGCCAAGTTAATTACCTCCCAGTTCCTGTACCTTTTATGCGTGAAAACCCATTGATTTCAACATTAATGTATCCTCTTAATCCCCTGTCTTCAGTGTTCTCTCTCTCTCTCTCTCTATATATATATATATATATATATATATATATATATATATATATATATATATATATATATATATATATATATATATATATATATATATATATATATATATATATATATATATATATATATATATATATATATATATATATATATATATATATATATATATATATATATATATATATATATATTTATATATATATATATATATATATATATATATATATATATACATGCATTATATATATATATATATATATATATATATATATACATATATATATATATATATATATATATATATATATATATATATATATATATATATATATATAATATATATATATATATATATATATATATATATATATATATGTATATATATATATATATATATATATATATATATATATATATATATATATATATATATATACACATTATACACATATATGTATATTTTGGGAAAGATATGCTCTTCAAAATATTTTTATAGATAAAAAGATCATAGGTTGAAAATATTTGTGTTTATTATCATATCTATATATATATATGGAAGCGATGTTAGAATATATACTGGGAATGTTGTTAGGCAACCTGGTACTGGTGGGTTAGATATATGATATATGGCAAATAATCATATATATATTGTGTGTTGGTTTAGACAAATGCGAGACGTATATATATATATATATATATATATATATATATATATATATATATATATATATATATATATATATATATATATATATATATATATATATATATATATATATATATATATATATATATATATATATATATATATATATATATATATATATATATATATATATATATATATATATATATATATATATATATATGTATATATATATATATATATATATATATATATATATATACACACACACACATATATACACATATATGTATATTTTGGGAAAGATATAAAAGGCTCTCTCAAAATATTTTTTTTATAGATAAAAAGATCATAGGTTGAAAATATTTGTGTTTACATTATCACGTTTCCAGCAAGAACATCTAGTGCTGCATTTTGAAGATCGTATACAAACATGGAAGCGATGTTAGAACCCGTATATACACTGGGAATGTTGTTAAGGCAACCTGGTACTGGTGGGTTAGATATATGATTTGCTACTTTTTATGGCAAATGTTTTTAATCATATAATGCTAAATTGTGTGTTGGTTTAGACAAATGCGAGACGTATGGTTGCCGAGGGCCTGCCGAGTTCTGTGTGCTGCACAATGACCAACCAGTCTGCGAATGTCCCAACTGTGCCTTCGAGCCACGTCGTCCGGTGTGTGGAATGTTGGGAGACCAGATGATCACTTTCTACAATCTATGCAAGCTTAAGTTTGAGGCATGTGCCCAGGCACGCAACTACACCTTGCTACATGATGGAGATTGTCTTGGTGGGTGACATATTTGGTCGAAATGCAATATGTGTGTATCATATACAGCACGAAAGAGTGAATTAATTAATTAATTAGATAATTATTGAATTGACGAATGTATGTATATTCATTAATTATAGAATTAATTGTTGAAAAAGGGGTACAAAGAAATAAAATTCATATATCGTGTAACCAATCATTATTTCGTGATATAGCAGTAGCATGCCTAGCTTAATATTTCATTAAATCAACAACAATAAATATATGCATTGTCAAACGTCATAGTGCAATAACAAACAATACATGTATTTTGTATATTCATTGCATATATAATACACTGAACTGCATTTATATGGCTCACGGCACTCGCTATGAGAACCACTTATGTTACTTAGTATTATTAGTCATTAAAATAGAATAACACAGCATAGCTTAGGTTGTGTTACAGAACATTACATTCCGATCGATACCCACATTTGGTGTCAGGTTAGCGTAATTGCAGTCATGCAGTTGCATATTGTTTGCAAATTTGCATAATCAATATTTAATATTAAAAAAAAAAATACGGGATCAATATGACTTAAGTATTCTCAGTTGTTGACGATCCTTATAGCTTTATTTTGTAAGAATCTTGTTCAGCTTTGAAGACAGTTTAATTGCCCATATCAAAGCACAATATCGAAGATGTGGTAGTATTAAGGAAGATTAGACAGTTTTTAGGATGTGTGATGGAAGAAATTGTCTAATCTTGGTGCATATACGGACATGTCGTGCAGGCTTCGATGCTAGTTTATTCAATTGCACATACCAGTTTAGTAAAGGTAACTTGAGGGATGGTAGATCGGTTAATTTTTATTGCATTATGTGGGATATTGTAATTGCAATTTGCTGATGTGAATAATATGTAATTACTTTTTAAAATTTACTTTCTTACCATCTCCGCATCCTAGTTTGTGCATAAAGCCTCTTTTTTAAATCTAAGGACAGTCCATTAGTGTGGAACCGCATAGCTATTTTGTCATTTCTATCAGTAACCTCATCTACGGGTACAGCTGATATTTGATGTGGATAAGACATAACCAAATCATCTACAGGCAGAAATAAGTTCAATATTGTTTATGTGTTACACAGGTCTTTAATATATAATACAAACAATAGTGTCCCTAACACAGAACCTTGTTACAACACACATTAGTGGGTTTAGAAATCACATTGTCGTTATATACATATTGTATTCTTTGTTGTTAGTAACTATTGAACCAGCAAAGTATGTGCCATATATTACACCGACATGTTATTACATTGCGCATTGACCATGTATGTAGATAAAAACAATGTCGTCTCACGAGTAAATGTACGTGGAAAACCACTCGTGAAGCCATTACATAATTAGTAGCATTTGAATATAAACGAATACGACACTGTGTCGAGTATTAACGACAAAGATATAATAACTATTTTAACCCATTTTTATTTTATAGCAATTAAGTGTTCACCAAATAATTTACCCCACAACCAACAACTAGCCAGAACATACCAGCCAACACTAACCAGAACACCACAACCAACAACCAGCAACTAGCAAAAACACCACAACCAACACTACCCATTACACCACAACCAACACAAACCAGAACACCACAACCAACACTAGCCAGAACACCGCAGCCAACAACTAGCCAGAAAACCACAACCAACACTAGCCAGAACGCCACAAACATTTACACCACAATAATTAACTAAAACACTACGATAATTAACTCCACACAATAACAACAATTAAACCCACACTAAAATAATTAACTCCTAACTACAACAATTAACACGACACCACAACAATTGACACCTCACGATCCACACTCACTAACACCACACCACAACACAAAAAAATAACTCCAGGCAATAATTTCATTCCACAACGATTAACACCACACCACACAATTAACTCGACACCACCAAGACAACTAACATCACACAATACTGTCACCACAACAGTTAACTCCCATTAGACAAAGAGACCACAACTCCAGACAGTAACTGAAGTAATAATTCGTCAACGCGTTGTTATTGATTGAAACAAGTTTATTGACCACGTTAAGCAGTGTAACGTAAACAATGGAATGCTGGCTGGTCGAAAAACCGTGCCCCCTACAACAGCACTAAGATGACCGCGTATGGCTTAGACAATATCACTACGCCCCCTTGTCGTGCTAGAGTTTTGATTAAACGTATATAATTGTTCGTCCATAGTTCTTCAACCTCTACTTAAAAGTATTTGTTTATATAAGTGCTAATCTGATATGAGGAGAAGGGCAGACCACGTACATCCTGCACTCTTCGCCACGTACACTCTGCACTCTTCGTCACGTACATCCTGCGCTCTTCGCCACGTACATCCTGCACTCTTCGCCACGTACATCCTGCACTCTTCGCCACGTACATCCTGCACTCTTCGTCGCGTATGTCATTAATTTTTGGCAGCTCACCCTGGACTCTTCCCTTCGCATTTGCTTCCAGACTACCTTCCGTTCCCCCCCCCAACATTAGAGTAGATGTAGTGGCGTATGTGGACTTGACACATTGTGCACTATTTGGGTTGATGTTTGCTGTCTTGGAAATCACGGAGGTGTTGCGGCGTACCTTGGTGCCGCCAACTGTCTTGTTGACATTAGACGTTGGTTCTTCACAATTTTGCCTGGGCAACTGGGTCTTGGATGGTTTATTCAGAATCCTGACGTTCTGTCAGGATATAGAGGCGGTAGATCCTGTTTCCTGGCATTGCCACCGTAGTACGTCAGGGTATAGAGGCGGTAGATCCTGTTTCCTGGCATTGCCACCGTGCTACTTTCTCAACTTCGCTCTTCGAATCTGTTGTTGAATGTTTCATTTGGGAGATTGTAAGGATGTGATGGTAGGCTGGTGGTAATTTAAATTTGAGTTCGGCGGGTGAGAGTAGCTTCGCATCGATTGGTGTGGCTATGGCATGGAGTAGCGCTTGCTGGGTGCTTTCAGAAGTCGATGCATTTATTTACTATTGATTTGATCCATCTGACATGCCTTTCTGCGAAACCATTTGATTGCGCATAGTGGGGAGATTATGTCACACGTTGGATTCCCCACAACATACATAACTTTCTGGACATGCTCACTCGCATATTATGGACCTTTGTCCGGTCTGATCTGATCAGGCCGACCAAACAGGGAACACGCATCTTCTATCACCTCTGTTACTGCGACTGGTGTAACCGTGTTCTGCAACTCTTTCATTATTAGGTACCTTGAGTAATAGTCAGACCATATGATATGGCTCCTTCCTTTGATTTCAAAGGTTTGTCCATCCTTCTGATGGTGTCTCACTTGGTATCAGCGGTTCCTTGTTGTTCATGTCTTGGCACAGTACACAACTTTTTGCCAGTTTCACAATGTCGTCGTTGATTTTCGGCCAGTATACCGATTTACATGCAAGCATTATTGTCGTCTCGATTCCTTGATTATCTTGATGCAGTTGTTTTAGGATGTCACTAGTTCTAGGGTATCAGCACTTGTTTCCTCTTCAACAAGATCCCATCTTCTATTCCGAGTTCGTCTCTATATAATATGAGCGTAGAACAGGCGGTATATATGTAATATTTTCAGGCCATCCATAGAATATGACTTCGGCGAATGCATTCAGTACAGCATTTATGTGTGTTTCATTTCGTAAGACTTGTTGCTTCGTCGGGCTGAAGTTGACCAGATGCAGTGACAGTTCATATGCCTCACATCACGTTGGACATCGGATCTTTGTTGTAGATATGGTAGCCATGACATTGTGTCCCACATGATCCTTTAACTTGTTGTAGATATGGTAGCCATGACATTGTGTCCCACATGATCCTTTAACTTGTTGTAGATATGGTAGCTATGACATTGTGTCCCACATGATCCTTTAACTTCCAGGTCGGTACCTGTAATCCTCTGAAGTCGAGTTGGTTCAGCTGCAGTGGGTTTGTTGCATATCGTCTCTAGGGGTTTGTGGTCCGTTGTGATGGTAAAGGTCGTTTTGTAGAGAAATCTCTCTCTCACCCTCCCTCTTCCTGGATTGTTGTGGTGTGGAATCCCTCACCACAACAATTAACCCCACACTACAACAATTAACCCCACACTACAACAATTAACCTCACACTACAACAATTAACTCCACACCACAACATTTAACTCCACAACACAATATTTAACTCCACACCACAACATTTATATCCACACCACAACATTTATATCCACACCGCAACAATTATGTCCACATCAAAACACTTAACCCCACACACTGTGTTGATTATCTTATTGTCATAGAAGCATGTTTACTCACTGTCATAAGTTGCACTGGTGTCGTCATATGTCGAGTGTGTGTTACAGACGGCCTGCCGAATGAGCCTTTGATGTGCACTGTGATGCGTCGCTACAAACGCGTAACGGACGACGCTGGATGTCGTACAGCGGACGTCGAACGCGTGTTCTCGTGTCAGGGAGGCTGCGGCAAGGTGACGGGGTACTGCTGCGACCCGACTGTTTTTAACTACAAGCGCATGCAGTTCGTGTGTTCTGGAGGGAAGACCAAGTTTGCAAAGGTAGCCGCACGAAATGCTGCATTTACTCTTTCTGTTAAGTGTCAACGCATTGCAGAATACCCGATGTGGTGGACACCAGCATGATTCGCACCAAGTTCCCAGCTCACCGGAGAACGTGATTTGATTTAGATGCATGACCAAAAATATTTCAAAGCGAGATATCAGTAAACACTGCACCGTGAAATACCAACTCTTATCTTAATTAACAGAGTGCCATTATGTTATTGCATCAGCAGTAAGCCATAATTTGTTTTCGTTGTAGTATTCCTAATTTAACTATGCCAGAAGTATGCGGTATGTAATTCATGTTAATGACAACCCAGCATAGTAATGTGTACTTTTTGTTTGCAGCATATAACTGTTTATTCGATTGTCGTTGTAGGTGCTTCAAGTCCAGCAGTGTGGTTGTATTCCGGGAAGGATGTCGCGTAAGCTCAGCCTTGTCGTTGCTGCGAACCCTTGACATTGCGATGAAGTACAATATTCAGCCTCATCCGAAAACATTGGCACATTTTCTTAATGCATCAGACTGCACTATGTATTTGCTGTGTGTGGTTAACTTTTATCGCTAAATTGTCGCTTTAGTGGTCTACCAAACTAATATTATTCCTATTCCAAAGGTCACGCTTGTATGTGGGCAGTGTCACAAACATTCCCTTAACATCGTAATAGCCTCTCAATAGTGTTTAATCATACTGCTTTTTAATTGCTCTGATTACAAATTGGATATGACATATAGGACAATACATTTTAATAAAAAGAAAATGTACATACATCTGAATACATTCTGGGATATGTGTTTCTAACTATTGTTTAAATATCTAACCGTTAAATAATTACATCACTACTGTCACATTTCTACCATGTTGAAAAAATAAGTTAATTACATAAAAAACCCATAGAAACGAAAGTGATATGGTGTTTGTCAAATATTATATTTTACTAAATGCACATAATTGTGTAGATAGGTCGTGGAAAGTTTAATTGTATTACATCATAATTTATAAATTAGTTTTAATGAGAGATTCAGTTTGTTTGTTTTTTGTCATTACAATTTTACAACACTGACGTGTGCATTGCTGGGAAAATAACCGGGATGTTTTTCGGAATGTTGGCATTTCAAGAGCAGATTGTAAATCCATGAATATGCATGCGCATAACTACGCAGATATGTGACGTCCAGTGCCCCAGCAGACGGCTTTTAATTAACCATTAAATAAGTAATGTCCACATAAAGTCATAATTGAGGTTGCTAATTTGATTAATTATAGATATATGACGTTTAATGTCGTTTACAATATGAATTGTATTACTGAGAAAAAATCGACACTGTATATGCAGAACACCATAGCAATTACAATTTGTACTTATTGGTTTTCAATGAAATATGGCATAGTTGCATCCTACCGCGGGGTATTCACTTTGAATCAGTACATACAAATATTGCTTTACAAGTTGCCATTTGTTATGCTGACGCATTTAAATCTACTTTTGTTGGCCGATTGTATGGGAAAGGACTGAATATGGAAAAGGAATGTATATGGGAAACAAGTGGGTATGGGAAACGACTTAGAATGGAAATTATCCAGTGCAGACAGTGTCACGTCAAGCAGTAAGCCTATTTATAGCCTAACTGCCGACAACGGAAAGTTTAAACCAATATGGTTGTAGACCAGGAGTGGTAGCTTTGATGCAGATGATTGCTACACCAGCCTATTTGTCTGCAAGTGTTATGACCTTTGATGTCAGGTGTTATGTTATCAAATGTTCCACCTAACCAGCCTCGTGGTCAATGGAAGTCTCAGAACACACGCCTGATGCTATGGTGACGGAAACAACTGGTAAGAAGACGAAAGACGGACCGGAGTAGAATGTGCCACAAAGGGAAGGTAAACTGGTGAGTGGAGAGTAATAGTAGATGGTGATATTTCAAACTGGAAATGTGTTTTGAGTGGGGTACCACACGGATCAGTATTAGGATTTATGTATATATATATATATATATATATATATATATATATATATATATATATATATATATATATATATATATATATATATATATATATATATATATATATATATACATACATATATGGAATATGACATATCTAGCAAAGTAATCACATTGGTAGAATACACAAAAGAATTCAGAAAGGTTAAACATGATACAGATAAACACAGTTTACAGGATGATCTAGATAAATGTGTTAAATGGGCAAATGTTATCATATTTTGCGAGGTGTATGAAGCATACACATAGGACAAGGAAACATGGACAAATAATATAAAATGGCGAATGTCATATTAGGTGGTACCACGGAAGAAATGTACTTAGGAGTAACACTTGTTGGTGACACGAACGTTCCAGAGCAATGTGGAGTTGCTCTTTTAAAAGGTAATACAATTATAGGGTTAATTAGGAGAAGGACATATATAAGCCAGACAGAAAAGAAAGAAAAATGATTCAAGAATTGAGAGACCTCCTTAATAAAAGCCCCTTATTAGAATGTGCAAATAGAAGCGTTTAAAATAGTGAATGGTTATGAAGATATTGACGAAGGCAATGGAACTAGAATTAGCTAAGGAATGGTGCAGATTGGACATGAGAGTGTACGCATTCTCACAGTGGGCGAACATTTAATGCAACACACTGTCAAATGATTGTGCTACTTCTGGTAATATGAATATGTTTTAAATAAAAATTGACATATATCTGATAAGGGCGGAATATATACAAATAATAAAAATGTTGGACTCTCGATAAGCCAATGGCTTCCTTGTCAACTTGCCATCTGGAACGTGTAGTTTTTGAAGGAAATCTTATTAATTCGTGTTTACTATTGGCACGAATTACGGCGCACACGTGTATAATAGCAAACAACTCCGACATATTCTTCCGCTTATGAAAATCATCTAAAAATCAACAGTTTCACTATCAACAGCTTCTACCAACAAATCTGTCAATATCCCTGCTCAGGTGCACATATTTCAGATCATATGATTTTTGTTAACTTCCGATGTCCAAACTTACTATACCCTACATTCTTAACACAAGTTTCGTCTCTAGTGTATATGTATGCACTAACTTGACTTACATTTTGTCCAGTCGTGGTCTCTAGCAACTTGACTTATCTTCCTTCTCAACAACTACCTCCTAACGACTAAATATGTACTAACTCGGCCTATTTCCCTTCGAAGTAGCGCCTCTAGTGTGTATGTATGTACAAACCCATATACCTTTCAAGCAACACCTCTAATGACCGAATATGCACTAACTTCACCCGTATTCCTTCCGAGTAGCACCTCTAGCGACGAAATATGCAGTAGCTTCAACCGCATTTCTTCCAAGTAGCGCCCTAGTGTGTACATATGTACTAACGTGACTTACATTTCATCCAATCGTTGTTTCCAGAAACCCTATTTACACTAACTTGACTTATATTCCTTCTCAACAACTACTTCCTAGCATTCGAATAGGTACTAACTCGACCTAGTTCCCTTCCAAGTACTGTATTGGGCGGGAGAATCTTGCAGCAACAGCAATGTGATTTTGGTGCAGAGAATTCAGAGAAAAACGTGGAATATCGACTAGAATAAGTATTAGTATTGCACACACACACACACACACACACACACACACACACACACACACACACACACACACACACACACACACACACACACACACACACACACACACACACACACACACACACACACACACACACACACACACACACACACACACACACACACACACACACACACACACACACACATATATATATATATATATATATATATATATATATATATATATATATATATATATATATATATATATATATATATATATTTATTTATGTGTGTGTGTGTTATGCATAAACGTATTATAAACTTATATTGGGAAACAGTTTTTGTTAGTAATTAGTCAGGCAGGCTGTATTTTAGCGTAAGTTAGTCCGGACTCCGGCAGTGAAGTCGGCGAGCGATATAATATGGTTGTTTACCATTCTTAAACAAACTTAGATAGCATAGTGAATAATCAGAAAGAGTGGAATATTGGTTAGAATACGTATTTGTGTTACGCATATATTAAAAACAAACTTCTTATATACATATATTAAGAAACCGTTTTTGTTAATAGAGGCAGTATTCTTCCGGACTCTTATTATTATAGAAATATATTCAGCGAGTGATCAAGGTTTTTTTACAGGTCGTGAATTAAACATTAAACTGTTGTTTCAAACTATCGTTTACTTTGTTGAATATATATGAGATATAGTGATAAATTTACATAAATTACATATATAAAGTAATATCTGAAACAGTTGTAGTAAACAGGATCTTAGCGTAAGTTAGTATACACTGAGTTCGTTATTTTGTTTACACAGTGTTCTCCGTATTCGATAGATGGCAGGCGTAGTTTTGGCTCATGCGTGCTTAGTACAAAAGACATAAGTTAGCAAATTTATATTAATGTCAATATTAAAGTAAATCCTAAATAACCCAGCCTAAAGTGTTCTTTTAAACACAAAAACACCATTATTCAAGGGTAAGGTAGTAATCAAATTAAGACTAAATTATGTGATGGCGCCGTGCAAACGGCAGGTAAAGGCCACCAGGCATTTAATATGCGGCAGTTGCATCAACTGGGTGGACTTCGTCAAGTCCGGGTGTGAGAAGTCCTTGGCGGAGGTGGGGGACAGTAGAAGATAAAGTTGGGGATGACGATGAGAGAGATACTAGGGAGGAGACTGAAAGGAGGTAAGGTGAGAGGTTGTTGGGAGAAAGGAGGTAAGGAAACGGGACGTAAGGAGACAGGACGAAAAGAGACGGGAAGGAAAGAAACGGGAGGGAAGACAACTTGATCGAAGGAGACGGGAGGGAGGAAGACAACAGTGGGAGTGAGAGAAAGACGGGAGGGAAGGCGACAAGACGCAAGTTAGCCAGGAGGCGGGAGGGTTAGGTGACAGGTTGATAGGTGGGAGAGAGACTGATAACAGTCTGCCAGGTGACAAGGTTGCAGGTCAGAATGTGATGGAAGTAGTCCAAAAGCTATGTAGAGAAGAGGAATTTGGATTTGTGGATTTGTGGGGAAGTTTTGTTGGGAGGGCTGATATGTACATGACGGATGGGCTTCATCTAAATGGAGAGGGTGCAGCAATATTTGCGGATGAACTCTCAGCAGCAGTAGATGGTGGCAAGGGTAGCATAACAAATATTTTTGATAGTAAACGTTGTTTAAACTAGAAGCGCAGGGAGTCACTTAGAGGCGCATCAAGCAGAACAACAGGCCACTAACAAACCAATAACAGAATGTCCGGAAAACATCTCTGAAACAGGTTATAAATGCGTGTGTTTAAATGAAAGGAGCATAGTAAATAATAAAAACGAATTAAACATTGTGGTAGAAGATATTGACTGTCACATAATTGGTATAGCCGAATCATGGGTCAACATAGACATAACAGATGCTGAATTAGGACTGACAGAATACGTAATGTTTTGGAGAGATCGATTTGGAAGAAGTGGAGGGGGAGTTATTTTATATGTTAAAGAATCTATTCAGGCTTATGAAATAAAACTAGAAAGGGAAACATAGTGTTTGGTGCAAAATAGTTTCAGGAAATAAAAAATAACTATTGGATTAGTTTACCGAATTCCAAACATAAATGAAGAGTATAACACAAAAATACCAAGCGCTATAAAGGAAGTTAGTAAAGGGTAATGTATCGTAATAGGAAATTCTAACCATGGACACATACAATGGAAATCATTAGAGAGTACAGGGAGTGAGGACCAACATTTCCTATTTTTAATTCAGGATAGATTCCTTCCTCAGGAGATAATGTATTATATATAGTTTAATCATCACAAAAAGAATCAGTGGACAGTTTTAAAATACATGCACCATTGGGTAACAGTGATCATAATCAAATACATTATGACATGTAAAATCAGAAAGTAAGACTAAAAATCGTAAAGGAGAAACTTCCACAAAGGTATCTATAAAGATATGAAAAAATACTCAGCAAAGCTAGATTGGAATAACATGCTGATGAATAAAACCGCAATTGAATGTTGGAATATTCCAAGATATGAAATTGAGAGTATCATCGAGAAATGTGTTCCCTTAAAAACAAGGAAAACGGCCTAGAAAGAAAAATAGTCAAAAGAAGCTATTAGAAAAATAATATTTAAACAAACTAGGTGGATGGTTTATAGGCGTACCAGAAAGAATGAAGAATGTGTAAATTATAAAGAGGCACTTAATGCAGCTACAACTGGAATTAGACAATCTAAAAGCAGCTATGAGCAAATAACTAGCATGTAACATAAACAATTACAGTAAGAGTTGTTATGCGTATGTCGGGAGTAAACAAAACGTACAAGACAAAGTTGGACTTCTAGTGCTAGAAATATAATATCACAAGGTTTTTTTTAATGGCGGAAGAAGTGAATGGTTATTTCAGTGTTTAACACAGAGGATATTAGTTCATTACCAGTTCCAGATGCTAAATTTCAGGAGGCTAAATCTGACCATTAACGAACGTTAATTGTAACACCAGAAATGGTAGCTTAGAAAATAATGGCAATGAGTGATAATAAATCACCGGGAGTGGACGACATTAATCCAAGACTACTAATGGAAACAGCAGAACAAATCAGTATACCATTTGCACGAATGTTCAACTTGTCATTAAAGGAGGGAGTTTTCCTTTTGAATGGAAAAAGCAAACATCATATCATTATTTAAAAAAGGTTCGAGAAATAAGTCAGATAATGACAGACCAGTGAGTTTAACGTCAGTGGTTTGTATACTATTAGAAAGGTTAATAAAAGACCATATGGTGGACTATTAGAAAAGTTAAAGTAAAATTAAATGCCATATTGGACTTCCTTGTTAGGCATAAATTATTAATCTCAAAATGGATTCCTAAAAGCGAGGACAAGCTAAACAAATATGTTAAGTTGTTATAGTGGATAGACGAGGGATCACTGGTAGATATTATCTACTTACATTTTAGAAAGCTTTTGATAAATGCCACATCAAAGATTACTACTTAAATTAAAAGCCCACGGTATCGGAGATGGCACAACTGACTGGATAGAACAATAACTGACTGACAGAAGACAGCGTGTTGTAGTAGACGGAGAAGTTTCAAACTGAAATCAGTTTTAAGTGGGGTACCACAAAGATCAGTAGTATGACTTTTTCATTTTTAATATTATATATCAATGACTTGGACGACAATATTACTAGTAACTTACTTAAATGTGCGGATGAAATAAAAAATTTTAGAAAGGTTAACACTGATGGAGATAGACAACATTTACAAAACTATTTAGACATATTAGTGAAATGGTCTGAGAAATGGCAGATGTTCAATTGAATACCTAACTTCAACAATAGCCCAACTTCACCGACTGTCATTTTTTTTGTAGGAGGGAAAACTATTTAATTTAAGGATCCAATGTCCAAGCGACACTATGTCCTCCGTGGTTGTTAAAGATAATATTGAGCATACTGTGGCCTTTTTTCAGTTATATAAGTATCATAGTTTAGAGCTTGGTTGACGTTGAAGGTCAAGGAATTGGGCTATTGTTGAAGTAAAATACTTGGCATTTATTTTTAGTGTACGTTTTTGGTGCTGGTGTAAACAGACACTGATGCACACGTAGGCGCACATACACTCACGCACACACATACCCACACAAGGCATCATTATAATAGATAATTTTTTTTTACCAGGCGATAGTAAAATATATAAATTTTGACGCATACACATGTAGATTGTCACCACTCGTGAAGCGGAATCGGTTATAATCACCAGCTTTGAACTTTTCTTTCTTTTTAGTAACTATTTTTTCGAAAAGCATGTCAAAGTCCTGTATCATGCCACCCGTCACTGCAACCGTCGCGAACTTTGTAGCGATCATTCCAGGCCAATCTGTGAACATTTCCACTGTGTCTCTGTTACGTTTCATCCTCTGTATCATTGCAAACTGGCGATCGCGTGGCAAGAAGGAATGTCCACGTATGGGCAGATGGAATCGATGCTTCGAAACCGATTTAGGTAGACAAGTGTGAACAGATATCGTATCATAGCATGGTTGTGGTTCTGTCCCCTGCACCCGTCGCTGAATAAATCTAAATGTTTAACACTCTGAGGCACCTTTGTCTGGATAAAGTGACGGAGACAATATATCACCTCTCTGCAGCCTCTCCTGGCTGTTGGCTCTGGCCACGTGTACATGACTGTGAATTGGCCTCATGAGACGCCATCTACCGGATTTCGCAGTCTGATTTTAATATCGTCCCAACTCCATGTCTTTGGGCTAATGTTGAAGTCAGTCGGTATTTGGCGGCAGCACCACACTTGCCTCGGCAATGGAATTGGGTAGTTTTTCATAGCAGATGATAGCTACTTGAAAGCTGGTCACCATGACGTAATCAACTCAATACCGCCAAAATAGAGGAGTTGGGCTGTTGTTGAAGTCAGGTATTCAATTTTAGGAAATGTAAATGCCTACATAGGGAACATGGGAGCTTGGGTATAAATTATCAAATGGGAGATACTGTTCTTGGTACTACTGTAAAAGAAAAGGACTTAGGAGTTAAAATAAACGCTGATATGAAAGTTTCAGAGAAGCGTGGTATTGCAGCTTCAAAGGGTAATCAAATTCTTGCATAGCATACAAGGAAAAGAAGCTAACTATACCTCCGTATAAAGAAGTAGTTAAACGTCATTTAGAATAATGTATACAAGCGTGGAGACCATATTGTAAGACAGAAATAGGTACGCTTGAAAGAATACAGAGGAGAGCAACTAAAATGATTCTAGAACTGATATATCTTAGTTATGAAGAACGCCTGAAAAAATCTTTTTTAACAACTCTAAAGACAAGGAGGTTAAGAGGAGTTCAAATTGAAATGTTATTTATTGAATATCTGAAAGTACTCTTTCTCACAGAGTACAATAAATGAATGGAAAGCAAATTATACGGATTGTATAACTGTTTGCAACGTGAATATGATTAAAAATAAGGTTGACACATATCTCAGGAGGGCGGATTACACGTAGAAGAACATTGACTTCCTTGTCCACTTGCCATCTAAGCCATTGGCTTGGATGGCAAATCTTGTTAAATCTGGTTAAATCTAGTGAGTATGCATGTATGTACTAATTATACCTACATTTCGTCCAATCGTTGTCTCCAGGAACCATACATACTCTAACTTGACCTAGCTTCCTTCTCAACAACTACCTCCTACCAACAGAATATGTATTGACTTGACCTGTTTTCAAGGCGTCTCTTCATTCAGTATGGGCCGTCGCACCTCCCGTCATCCTTACATCGACCACTCACCATTTGCCCCCAACAAAGCAACAAAACAACGAATTAGCGAAACAATGAAACAGTGCTTCAACTCACAAACTTTCAAAGAACAAACTGTCAACTCATAAATGTCAACTGATGCATTTTCAACTGGCAAGCTTTCATGCTACAACAACACAAACCACACAAAGTTAAAGGACACACTTTCAAAACGTCAAACTTGCAACTTTAAAAAAAAAAACTTTAAAAATACAAATGTTTAACTTATAAACTTTCAACTCACAAACTTCCAACGCGCAAGTTTTCAACTTGCAGTCTTCCAATTCATAAACATCCAAAGCGCAAACTTCCAACACACAAACTTCCATCTCACAGACTTCCAACTCACAAACTTCCAACTTGCAAGCTTCCAACTCGCAAACTTCCGACTTGCAAACTTCCAACGCGCAAACTTGTGGATACTAGAGACACTGGTAGTTCTAAAAAAAATATCCGATAGGGGCGCTGGTTGTTGGCGTCAAAGCACATACAGTGGCGACACCTTGATGAGAAAAAAACGGTAAAAGTAATTCTACAATGGCCGTTAGATGGCGCTAGTGGCGCGGATGATGACCACCTGGCGGAAGGAACTAAGGCTGCTCTGGGCTCCGTATTTTTTCATTACCCGGAATATATCTATATATATATACAGGCGAGATATCGCAAAATATCTACTACAGGCGAGAAGACAGATCAAGGACGTGGAACGGAGACAGAGCAAGGACGATGATGGGAGGGTACAAAGGAAGAGGTGGAAGAAGTATCGGAGTGGGCATCATTGTGGTCAGAGTGGAGAGATGGAAGGGGCGCATAGTGATAGCATGGCTGATGATTAGGAAACAAACCCTAACCCCAACAGGTGCATTTGTTCACTAACATGTTACATATATATATATATATATATATATATATATATATATATATATATATATATATATATATATATATATATATATATATATATATATATATATATATATATATATATATATATATATATGTGTGTGTGTGTGTGTGTGTGTGTTTGTGTGTGTGTGTGTGTGTATGTGTGTGTGTTTGTGTGTGTGTGTAAACATTCCCCTCATTTGAATAAACAAAAATCAAAAACTTAAATATTTAGAAATCAATGTCAATTAGAGATCAAGTCTTTGTACAGGTTTAGGCTCTATGCACGGTCTGGTTATGTAGCCAGTAGGTGGTCTCTGGCGTACTGGTGTCTCGTTAAGCCTGTCGACTGCCGGCACTGCAGGAGTTTCAAGGGTGTTGGCCAGATGACTGTCAAGCTCTGGGACTTGGTATTCTGGCTACTCATCATCTGATTTCTGCTGGGGTTTTTCGGTATATCGGGTATTTAGGAGGTGTATCCGGTTTCGCTGATATACAATACCACGCTCTGATTTTACAACATACGAGCTTGGCGATCTACGTTGTGGAGTTGGCTGGTCGTGTATCTTGCAAGTGTTGCATTTCGAGGTAGTAATCTACTACCAGAACGTATTCCCTGCCGTCGAAGTTGAACGTGTCTGTAGCATCAACCTGCCATGGTAGATTTGGCATGGGGTGGTTGATCATTGTTTCCATTAGATGTGCGTTACAATGCATCTGGCAAGTGTTGCACCTTACAACTGTTTCTTCGATGTCGGTGTACTTGCCTCGCCAGAACAGTGTCTTGCGTGCTCTAGAACGGCACTTCACCACGCCGAAATGTATTGAAGGAATGGGTCGCAACCATGTTCGAAGGCTAGCATCGGATGATCGATAGTTGCCCAGTTATGTTTGGACTCATCCAAAGCCCTCGACATATAATCTATCACTCGGCCCTCCTGCATGATAATGGCACTGGTGGCTTTCTCTGAGGCGTCGACGTGGAGTGTGAGCTCCTTCTTTGGGTCATAGAAAGCGAACAGTGGAAATATAATTTCAGACGGGTTTCAAATGGCAGACGTCCTGGATGAGTCAGCTCAGTTTTTACCACAGAACAAATCAGCTCACTTCCAGTTCCAGTTATTAAATTTGAAGGCGATAAATCAAATCATTTAGGGCAGTTTATTGTAACTCCTGAAATGTTAGTAACGAAATTTAAGAAGTATGAAAGATAAAGAATCACCTAGAGTTGATGGGATACCACCAACACTGCTTAAGAAAATTATAGAGCAGATTAGTACACCTCGTACAAAAGAGTTTTAACTTGTCACTAGAAGAAGGAATAGTTCCTTTAGAATAGAAAGAAGCAAACATTACGCCGCTATTTAAGAAGGGATCGAGGAACAAGCCAGATAATTACAGAACAGTCAGTTTAACATCAGTTATATGTAAATTACTCGACACATCAATTAGAGACCACTTGGTGGAATTCCAAGTAAAACATAAATTAATAAATGTATCTCAACATGGTTTCCTAAACGCAAGGTCATGTAGGACCAAGCTCTTATATTACAATGTGGTTAGATGATGGGTCAATAGTGAATGTTGTATACTTAGATTTCAGAAAGCTATGGATAAAGTGCCACATCAAAGATTGTTACTTAAATTTAAAACTCATGATTAGGCAATGATGTAAGCACGTGGATGGAAAAGCTGCTTATATGCTTACATATAACAGAGAGTAATAGTTGATGGCAATATTTCAAATTGGAAATATGTTTTGAGTGGGGTACTACAGGGATCAGTATTAGGCCATATACTCTTCATATATGCATATAATATATATATATATATATATATATATATATATATATATATATATATATATATATATATATACATACATGAACTTTTCAGAGCAATGTGGGATTGCTGCGTCAAAAGGAAATCAAATTATAGGGCAAATTAGGAGAACTATCACGTATAAGGAGAAACAGCTAATTGTACCCCTGTACAAAGCAATAGTTAGACCACATTTGGAATATTATATACAAGAATGGACGCGGTATCGTAAGAAGTACATAGACAATCTACAAAAAATACAACGAAGAGCAACTAAGATTATTTCAGAATTGAGAGACCTTAGTTATGAAAGCCACTTATTAGAATGTGGTTCGACACCAAATAGAGACCAGGAGGCTAAAAGAAGAACAAATAGAAATATTTAGAATTGTGAACTGTTATGAGGATGTTGATTGGAATAAGTTCTTCATAGTTAAAGAAGGCAGTAGAACCAGATGACACAAAGCAGTATTAATTAAGGCGCAGTGTAAGTTGGACATGAGTAAGTACTCTTTTTCTCACAGAGGGTATAAAATGAATGGAACTAACTGCCAAGTGATTGTGTTAATGCTAGTAGTGTGAACATGTTTAAAAATATAATTGCTAGATATTTTATAAGGGTGGGCTACACATAGATAATACAATTGTTGGACTCTCGACAAGCCAATAATTAACTATTGTCAGTGTCATGATACAATGTACAACTAGTGTCAGTGTCATCATACATTGTACAACTATTGTCAGTATCATCATACACTGAACAACCAAAACGTAATTAACTAGTGTCAGTATCATGATACATTGAACAAACAAAACATAATAAGTTAGTTTCAGTGTCATTATACTTTGAACAATCAAAACTTAATTAACTAATGTCAATGTTATGATACATTGGACAACTAAAACATTTATTAAAATGAGGGATCTGGGAAGTCTTACCGAATAAAATGTTGCGAAAGGCTAACGACAGCGTGAACGCGCATGTCAACTCGAACTAGTGTCAGTGTCATGCTGCAATGAACCACCAAAACATAACTAACTATTATCAGTGTCATGATGCAATGAACCACCAAAGCATAATTAACTAGTGTCTGTGTCATGATGCAATGAACCACCAAAGCATAATTAACTAGTGTCTGTGTCATGATGCAATGAACCACCAAAGCATAAATAACTAGTGTCAGTGTCATGCTGCAATGAACCACCAAAACATAATTAACTAGTGTCTGTGTCATGATGCAATGAACCACCAAAGCATAATTAACTAGTGTCTGTATCATGATGCAATGAACCACCAAAACATAATTAACTAGTGTCTGTGTCATGATGCAATGAACCACCAAAGCATAATTAACTAGTGTCTGTGTCATGATGCAATGAACCACCAAAGCATAATTAACTAGTGTCTGTGTCATGATGCAATGAACCACCAAAACATAATTAACTAGTGTCAGTGTCATGCTGCAATAAACCACCAAAGCATAATTAACTAGTGTTTGTGTCATGATGCAATGAACCACCAAAGCATAATTAACTAGTGTCAGTGTCATGATGCAATGAACCACCAAAGCATATATAACTAGTGTCTATGTCATGATGCCATGAACCACCAAAGCATAACTAACTAGTGTCAGTGTCATGCTGCAATGAACCACCAAAGCATAATTAACTAGTGTCAGTGTCATGCTGCAATGAACCACCAAAGCATAACTAACTAGTGTCAGTGTCATGCTGCAATGAAACACCAAAGCATAAATAACTAGTGTCAGTGTCATGATGCAATGAACCACCAAAGCATAATTAACTAGTGTCTGTGTCATGATGCAATGAACCACCAAAGCATAATTAACTAGTGTCAGTGTCATGATGCAATGAACCACCAAAGCATAACTAACTAGTGTCAGTGTCATGATGCAATGAACCACCAAAGCATAATTAACTAGTGTCAGTGTCATGATGCAATGAACCACCAAAGCATAATTAACTAGCTTCAGTGTCATGAAACACTGAACAACCAAAACTTAATTAACTAGTGTCAGTGTCATGATACATTGAACAACCAAAACATAACTAACTAGTGTCAGTGTCATGATACATTGAATAATTAGTGTCAGTCATGATACATTTGAACAACTATTGTCAGTGTAATGAAACATCTAATAACTAGTGTCAGTGTCCTGATACATTGAACGACCAAAACATAATCACAACTAAGAAAATGCAAAATGATGTATTTTATTTAAAATGTTGTGATCTATTTGGTTTACATATGGTGCTTCAATAACCCCTTGATGTCACATCTATTCCACGATTTTCTGCGTCCAATTAGGAACATATGTTCTAATCATTTATTTAATTTCAAATCGTATACTAAGTAATCACGCTTTTCAAAATTGATTAAATACTTACTTGATTCATGTGCTATCTGTCATATCACAGAACGATGAACGCTTCTATACCCATTAATGTGTTAATATCAAACGAACGACATATTATCACTATATGTTTTAATGAACTGAAATCCACCTGCATTGTCTGGTTGGTGATTGATTAATCCGCCGCATGTTAACAAAGGATTGCCGGTATGTCAAATGTCCTCGTTGTAGTTCTCGATCGCTTGAGATATTTGATACGTAGCACATCTGCCTATCTGGGTCGGTCTGTTTCGTTTGTGTAAGTTGCTACAGATTATTAATAGAGCAACGGACACAATAACTCGCCATTCCATCCGAAACTCTTCTCCGGTTACTGACAATGTAGTTATTGTGAGTGCCAGAGTTACCTTTCAAACGAATTACATCACTGAAGAGGAAGCTGGGTGATTTGATATGTTTCGATTGTCATGTTCCAAGCGAAGTACTGTTGATCGTGAACAATCAAGCAGGTCGGAGGTAATCTAATATTGCGCAACGCAGTTTTATTATAATACAGTTATGATTATCAGCCACCGGCAGCTCTCTTCAACGGTACATCAAATAATGATTGAAGTATTGGTCGGTAGGCATAGACCGGAGTAGCAGTAGACCGGATTGCAAACTTAGGGTGTAGTAAATGCGTGAGCAGCGAATATGTGAGCAGCGAATATACATACACACACACACACATATATATATATATATATATATATATATATATATATATATATATATATATATATATATATATTATTTCGCTGCTCACGCTTTTGCTATGGTCGATTATCATGAACAGTTGGCATATTGTTTTCAAATGTGTCAACAAATATTTTAGTCTCTTTCCATGCTTTGGCAACATAAAGTATACATGTTGGAAATATTGACAAATATATGCCTACCACTAAATCCATACCTGTGGTATGTCTATACAAGTATATATTGTTTGTACTTCTACCAAACGAATACATGCAATACGATTACCTTCAATGGGCATTTAATGAATGCCCATGTTTGATGAGTAGTACTGATGGGCAACATATGGCTGCTATCAGAGCACCTTGAAGATTTGGTTTCACCAATTGTTTCATATTTTTGTGAACATGTTAATCAAGTTGGCAAATATATATGAGAGAAGTTTTCTTCCAAATAACTATTGAGATTACTTACTCTCAACGTTTCGGCTGCCATCGGTAGCCTTCATCGGTAGCCTTCATCAGGAATCATGTGACCCATGGGTAGCTAACTCGGTATCCCCCCTCGTTTCGATTCATGATTGGAGTCGTCTTTCTGATCCATATCCATATGATGGCTGCTGCATATTAAACGTGAATCATAACTTTACTCGTTTTTGTCCCAGTAACGTGCAATTCCAAGCACCATTTAAACATTCCTATAAAACAGCTCACACATGTTTGCATTTTGTCTATATGAACATAAATTAGATGTACCAAAATAAACTATTTCATTACTCTACTTCCGGCTACTTGGACTTGGTGCAGCGACTTGAATTTGGTGTAGATCATTTACAGAAATACGCGGAATATCAAATAGAATAGTATTACTATTGCATATATATTATACACAAACGTATTGTAGACATATATTAGGAAACAGGTTTTGTGAACTATTAGTCAGAGGGAGTATTTTAGAGTAAGTTAGTTTCGGATTCTGTCAGGGAATTCAGCGAGCGTTACAATTCGAAAATTGAGATAACATAGTGAATAGTCAGTAACATTGAATATTGGTTAGAATAAGTATTAGTATTATACATATATTGTTCACCAACTTCTTGTAGACATATATTAAGAAATCGTTGTTGTTAACAGAGGTAGTATTTTTTTTTCCCGGATTCAAACTCAACGAGTGATAAAAGGGAGTTTGTTTACAGGTCATTCAACCCGTGCATCGAGCTATCGTTTACATTGGTTAATATATATGTGGGGAAAGACACAAGAGATGCTAGGGAGAGCTCACCTCAGCCTGGGAGGAAGCTGAGAGGAGGGAAGGTGACAGGTCATAGGGAGACAGGACGTAAGGAGACGGGAAGGAAAGGAACGGGAGGGAAGACAACCGGGGTGAAGGAGAGGGGAGTAGGGGAGACAGGAGGGAAGGAGAAGGGAGTGGGGGAGACGGGAGGGAAGACAACCGGGGTGAAGGAGAGGGGAGTAGCGGAGACAGGAGGGAAGGAGAAGGGAGTGGGGGAGACGGGAGGGAAAACAACCGGAGTGAAGGAGAGGGGAGTAGGGGAGACAGGAGGGAAGGAGAAGGGAGTGGGGAGACGGAAGGGAAAACAACCGGAGTGAAGGAGAGGGGAGTGGGAGAGACAAGAGCAAAGGAGTGGGAAGTGGGGGAGGGAAGGGGTCAGGACAGAATATGATGGACGGGATCGAAAGGAAGAGTTATTCTGCAGCAGTGATAGAGGGGGTGAGGAAGAGAGCGAGGGTGTTTGTGGGGGATTCGATAGTTAGGAAGACCGACAGAGTCTTAAACAAGGGAGATGATGTGGTGGTCTGCTTGCCTGGAGCCAAAATAGAGGCGATAACTGAGAGGGTAAAAACATCGTAGGCTCGGGTAAGGGTGGATCTGTTTTAGTACAAGTAGGGACAAATAACGTAGAGAGGGAGGGTACAACTGCCATAGTTAGAAAATATAGGCAGTTGTTCAGAACACTAAAACAGACGCGGGTTGAGCAGGTAATACTGTCAGGGATTTTACCTATAATAGGCAGGAGGGGTCACAAATATCGAAATTGTTGGGGGATGGCAATTAACATGTTAGTCCAGAGGCTGTGTAGGGAAGAGGAAGTTGGATTTGTGGATTTATGGGGAAGTTTTGTTGGGAGGGTTGATATGTACATGAAGGATGGGCTTCATTTAAGTGGAAAGGGGGCGGCAGTATTCGCGGACAAACTTTCAGCAGCAGTAGATAGCGACTTGGGTACACTGACAAATATTTTTGGAAGTAAACATTCTTTAAACTAGAAGTGCAGGGGGGTTACCTAGAGGTGTCTCGAGCAGAACAAGAGGCCACTAGCACAGATAAACCAATATCAAATCATCCGAAAAACATCTCTGAAAAAAGGTTATAGATGCGTATGTTTAAATGTAAGGAGCATAGTAAATAAGAAAAACGAATTAAACATTATGGTAGAAGATATTGACCCTCACATAATTGGTATAACTGAATCATGGGCCAACATAGATATAACAGATGCTGAATTAGGACTGACAGGATACGTAATGTTTAAGGAAGAATGAATAGGAAGAAGGGGCGGGGGAGTTATTTTATATGTTAAAGAATCTATTCAGGCTTACGAAATAAAACTAGAAAGGGAAGCAGATTGCGATGAAGCTGTTTGGTGCAAAATTGTTTCAGGAAATTCAAAATTAACTATTGGATTAGTTTACCGAAGTCCAAACATAAACGAAGAGGACAACACAAAAATAAAAAACGCTATAAAGGAAGTTAGTAAAGGGGAATGCATCATAATGGGAGATTTTAACCATGGACACATACGATGGAATTCTCTAGAGAGCACAGGGATTGAGGATCAACAATTTCTATGTTTAATCCAGGATAGCTTTCTTACTCAGCACGTACTAGAACCATCCAGGGGAGAAAATGTATTAGATATAGTTTTGTCATCACAAAAAGAATTAGTGGACAATGTAAAAATATTTGAACCATTGGGTAATAGTGATCATAATCAAATACATTTTGACATCAATGTAAAATCAGAAAGTAAAAATAAGAAAACGTACAAGAGAAACTTCCACAAAGGTAACTACAAATATACGAGAAAATACTTAGCACAGCTAGATTGGAATAACATGCTGATGAATAAGAACGCAATTGAATGTTGGAATATTCTAAAATATGAAATTGAGAGTATCATCGATAAATTTGTTCCCTTCCGAAAACAAGGAAAACGGTGTAGAAAGAAACACTTGTCAAAAGAGGCAATTAGAAAAATAATGCTAAAACAAACTATGTGGAGGGTTTATAGGCGTACCAGAAAGGAAGAAGACTATGCAAAATACAAAGAGGCACTTAATGCAGCTACAACTGAAATCAGACAATCTAAAAGAAGCTATGAGCAAAAACTGGCATGTAACATAAAAAATGACAGCAAGAGTTTTTATGCATATGTCAGGAGTAAACAAAACGTACAAGACAAGGTTGGACCTGTAGAAGACAGTGCTGGAAATATAATATCACAGGGGTTTTTAATGGCGGAAGACCTAAATGGTTACTTCAGTTCAGTGTTTACCAAAGAAGATATTAGTTCATTACCAGTTGCTGATGCTAAATTTCAGGGGGCTAAATCTGACTATTTAGGACCGTTAGTTGTAACTCCAGAATTGGTAGCTAAGAAAATAAAGGCAATGAAGGATAACAAATCACCGGGAGTGGATGGGATTCCTCCAAAATTACTAATGGAAACAGTAGATCAAATCAGTATACCACTTGCAAGAGTATTCAACTTGTCATTAATAGAGGGAGTTGTTCCGTTTGAATGGAAAGAAGCAAACATCATACCATTATTTAAAAAAGGTTCGAGAAATAAGTCAGAGAATTACAGACCATTGAGTTTAACGTCAGTGATTTGTAAATTATTAGAAAGGTTAATTAAAGACCATATGGTGGACTTCCTCGTTAAGCATAAATTACTAAATTAATCTCAACATGGATTCCTTAAAGCGAGGTCATGCTTAACAAATATGTTATGTTTTTTGGAAGAAATCACTAAGTGGATAGACGTGGGATCGCCAGTAGATATTATCTACTTAGATTTTCAGAAAGCTTTTGACAAAGTGCCACATCAAAGATTGCTACTTAAATTAAAAGCCCATGGTATCGGGGATAGCATAACTGACTGGATAGAACAATGGCTGACAGAAGGCAACGAGTTGTAGTAGATGGAGAAATTTCAAATTGGAAATCGGTTTTGAGTGGGGTACCTCAAGGATCAGTATTAGGACCTATATTATCCTTAATTTATATCAATGACTTGGACGAAAGTATAACAAGTAACGTACTGAAATTTGCGGATGACACAAAACTGTTTAGAAAGGTTAATACTGATGGTGATAAACAACATTTACAAAAGGATCTAGACAGATTAGTGAAATGGTCTGAGAAATGGCAGATGCTGTTCAATTTTGGGAAATGTAAATGCCTACATACAGGACATGGGAACTTGAATGTAAACTATAAAATGGGAGATACTCTTCTGGGTACTACTGTAAAAGAAAAGGACTTAGGAGTTACAATAAGCGCTGATATGAAAGTTTCAGAGCAGTGTGGTGTTGCAGCTTCAAAGGGTAATCAAATTCTTGGATTGATTAGAAGAAACATAACATAAAAGGGAAAAAAGTTAATTATACCTCTTTATAAAGCAATAGTTAGATCTCATTTAGAATGCTGTATACATGCATGGAGACCATATCATAAGAAGGATATAAATACGCTTGAACGCATACAAAGGAGAGCAACTAAAATGATTCCAGAACTTAGAGACCTTAGTTATGAAGAACGCCTGAAAGAATGTGGTTTAACAACTCTAGAGACAAGGAGGTTAAGAGGAGATCAGATTGAAGTTTTTAAGATATTGAATGGGTATGAAAATATTGATAGAAATATGTTTCTCTCACTCAAGAAGGATAGCAGAACTAGAGGACATGAGGTAAAATTAGTAAAGGGTCAATGTAGATTGGACATCAGGAAGCACTCATTCTCACAGAGGACAATAAATTAATGGAACAAATTGTCTACAGATTGTGTAACTGCTAGCAGCGTGAATATGTTTAAAAACAAGGTTGACACATATATCAGGAGGGCGGGTTATAAGTAGGTGAACATTGTTGGACTCTCGATAAGCCAATGGCTTCCTTGTCCACTTGCCATCTGGGCCTTTGGCTTGGATGGCAAATCTTGTTAAATCTTGTTAAATTATCTTAATTATGTTCATGGCATATTCAGTGGAACAAAGTGAGTGCAACAACTTGTTTTTGTGTGCTAATAATTGGGTGACATTCCTCATCAGACAAGCCTCTGGCATAGCTATAAATAATTGGGTGACATTCCTCATCAGACAAGCCTCTGGCATAGCTATAAATAATTGGGTGACATTCCTCATCAGACAAGCCTCTGGCATAGCTATAAATAATTGGGTGACATTCCTCATCAGACAAGCCTCTGGCATAGCTATAAATAATTGGGTGACATTCCTCATCAGACAAGCCTCTGGCATAACTATATATAATTGGGTGACATTCCTCATCAGACAAGCCTCTGGCATAGCTATATATAATTGGGTGACATTCCTCATCAGACAAGCTTCTGGCATAGCTATATATAATTGGGTGACATTCCTCATCAGACAAGCCTCTGGCATAGCTATATATAATTGGGTGACATTCCTCATCAGACAAGCCTTTGGCATAGTTATATATAATTGGGTGACATTCCTCATCAGACAAGCCTCTGGCATAGCTATATATAATTGGGTGACATTCCTCATCAGACAAGCCTCTGGCATAGCTATATATAATTGGGTGACATTCCTCATCAGACAAGCCTCTGGCATAGCTATATATAATTGGGTGACATTCCTCATCAGACAAGCCTCTGGCATAGCTATATATAATTGGGTGACATTCCTCATCAGACAAGCCTCTGGCATAGCTATATTTTGTGAGCTCGCATATAGATGGCATGACATCTATCTACACCGCTATTTAGAAAAGTAGGGTAGGTGGGGCAAGGTTAAGGGGAAGTCGTTGTTGGGAAAGAATCCTTTCGGGAAATATCGTGCAGGTGCTACGAATGATCTTGTTCATTATCTTACATATATTCCGTATGTTGAAAATATTGACGCACATAGTCTTTAGAAAAGGTGTAGCCATCTGAGCAGTGGGGTAGGAAAACACCCGATGGGCAAGAAGCCCCCTGGACGTTTGCAGTATTATGTTATTTTTATTTGAATATTGTTTTCAAACGTCACCCACAACCGGTGCATTAATATCACTACTATAATCGTATTAGCTTAGTGTATGCCTTTACTACGTATGTCTCAGTTTCCAGTGGATAATGCACATAGACCTACGTTGGTAAGGACGATTTTTTATAATTATAAAGTTAGATGTTAGTGTGAATAACTTACCGCTTGTTATGCCTCGGCTACAACTAGATAGTAATCCGAAGGACATGATGATACGCGGCTCCATCTGGCTGTTTCGAAATTCTTGTGTTCGAGCCTAATGGAGGGGGTAGCAATTTCTCGCATAGGGGCGCCTAAATTGAAATTTATGCCATGATTGTGACGTTGCTATGAGTACATCCGACTGATGAGTTCATAACAGAGCTAAAAAGCTACATGTATTCAATAATTACATATCCCTAATAATGTTGTACTGTGCTGAACAATTGTCTTTTCATCATTACTTCATGTGGAAAAATTATGGAAGTACACATCAAAACTTAAAAAAAAAATTAAAACAACATATTTACATTTTACTAGTGCCAAACACTTTTGCGATTTTGCGACAACCTTTCGAGAACTGTTTATATATATATATATATATATATATATATATATATATATATATATATATATATATATATATATATATATATATATATATATATATATATATATATATATATATATATATATATATAGCGTTGATTCGTTTGTGGCTGGGTGCGTAAATGCCTGAACCCGTTATGCATACAACATTAACATATCAACTGGTCTATAAGTTGATGGCTTCAGAGATTACCTGTTCATTGAAACAAATGAAACAATGCAGACACATGACTCCTTTGTGTTGTGTTGGCACTGTTGGTGGGTTGGGGAGTAAACATTAGCAATGGCAGCCTTAAATATTTACAGCCAGAAAGATTGATTAGTTGTAGCTATAGTTATCCACCAGGTTATCTTCCAGTGACCCCACCAGTGGGTAATCTGTTGTCATGGGTTCCCCTTCCATTCTGGCCTACCTAAATTATTAGCCTTTCATTCTCTGCCATGGTTCAAAGTAAACTGTCAATTGTATATTCCTCCCTCCCATTTCCACCACCTCTGCAGGCCTGGAACTGTGTGACTCGGTGTATGACTCTACAGATACGTTCGGGTAGTGGGACTTAGCAGTGGTATTTAATGGTTACAATAATGTATTACTGTATTTATTTAATAAATTAATACTGTGTTGTATACATTACGCTTGTTTTTCTCCAAATAGAACAACACAGTGATATAAAGGCTAAACATTTAAAATTTATTCAAATGTATTTGCAAATGTGTAACCAAAACGTTTGCATTTACATTTGGATGCGACCGCTAACCGTTTGAAATTGTGTTTGCGTGCATTCCTGGAAAATGGTGTTTGCATTCGAATTTGCATTTGAAACATTTGCGATCAAATGCGTTGACATGCATTTATTAACAAGCCTGATTAATATTGACGACAGAGCGTACTCACCTACTGAACGTACACACAAAAAGAAGTACAGTATAAAAATCAAACTCATGGCAGGACAGGTTTCATCGTGGCAAAAGGAATATTGATTGATTGAACCAGTATATGACATGTGACATGTGACATGCTGTGTGTTTTTGCTAGCGGATATTGTCTTCATCTTTATAATGTTTCTGTTATTACATTGTTTCTTGACAGACTGACAATATTTTCCTTGGCCTTTGAATGGGCATTCATACCTCGATTGTGTTTCGCGTGCCCGACGCGGCTGTACCGAGTGTCTTCGCCGGGTTTGACCGTCCGACAGAAGGAGGCGAAGAACTGATCTCTAAAGATCTTATTGAAGATCATATAGAGAGGGTAGTTGACTGCTGCATTGACCGCCAGGAGCATGTCTGTGATCTCCCGTACGCCTTTCACCAGGAAATTATCTGATTCAACGTAGCCTAGGTTGAAGAAAGCTGACAAGACGGCGTCCGGGATGATACAGACTAGGAAAAAGAGAATGACGATGATGAGCATCACGGTAATTTTGTTGCGAGAGGCGAGCTTCTTGTTGGCGCGTGTCTGACGCAGTGCGTTGATGATGAACGCGTTGACAAATACGAGAATGAAGAGCGGAACGATAGAGCGCAGTAGACTCTGAAGCCAGTTGTAGACTACCACGAAGGCGCCATCTTGCCACAGCGCAGTCAGCTCCACTCCCAGCCACGTCGCGTTGGAGCCGTCGGGGTTTGCCTTTGGTACGGTGCGGTAGCGTAGAGCGGATGGCACCGCGACACACGTCATGATGACGTAGCAAGCAACGCTGATGGCGACCGCACGCTGTCGTGTGATCAGTGACACAGAGCGCGTCGGGTGACACACAAGAATGTAGCGTTCGACGGCAACCGACACAGTAAGCCACGACGACACACACACCGACATGTTGAAGATGAAGTGTGCGTGCGGGTAGAGATAACCGAACATACGGTTGCCGATGATCGGACTGACCTTTAGCAGGAGAATTGTCAACGAGTAGAGTAGATCATTGATGAGCTTGATAATGTCACTGACGGCAAGTGCAGACAGGTAGATGTTCGTTGAGGTCGCCATTGACTTTTGCGACATTACGATCAAGATGAACGTGTTACCAACCAGTCCACATGCGCACAAAATTGGGTTGCATACTAGTCCCGTAACGAACTGTGCCGTGTTATAAAAGTCGATGAACGGGGCTAGATCATCAGTAGTTACGTTAGACGTCGTATTCAAGTCGGATCCATTACCGGCTGCGCTTAGCTGAAATGTTTCCATTTTGTATATAGGGACGTCAATTTGCGGAAACCGCGTCGACGCGAGATATTGCTACTTTCAACGTATGGCTAAGTCACTTATTGAACTATTTGAGCGACACGAGTCGATGATCTAACAAGGCATGCGAGTCCACAAAATGGCGAATGATACACATTCACATGATGTCATACATAAACTGTACAATGAGGTATGTCGTCAGGAATCCTTTGCCTTTATTTGTCGGTGCCAGGACAGTTCGTCGCTTGCATGGCATCAGTCATTGGCCCCGCGACTGTCGACAACAGTAATGGTCACTGCAGCCCTGTGAGTGACTCCGCCACCGGTCTTCTCGGATGCCTTCGTTTGGACGTTCCAAGAGAAACACTGCAGAAACACGAATCAGACATGTAGCGAAGATAACAGTTCTACAGTACACATATTATATCATTGCCTTGTTAGTTTACCAAGATTTAACACGATCCAAAGCAAAACATGATATGGCAAATGGACAAAAAAGTAATTGGCTTATCGAGAGACCAACGATTATTTAAATATTTGTTACCCGCTCTAATGAGATATATGTAGATATTTATTGTTTAAACAATTCACACTGCCGGCATTTCCACGATCAGTTGGTTATTGGTTCCATTGATGCACTGTCCTCTGTGAAGGTGATTGCTCTTTTGTATCCACTGATTAGGTTGTTTTACTATCGCTTCTTCGCGTTACAATATTTTTTTAATTAAGAAAAAAATACTTTTAATGAAAATTAAATACAATATATATATATATATATATATATATATATATATATATATATATATATATATATATATATATATATATATATATATATATATATATATATATATATATTTCAATCCGCCGTAATCTTGTCGAATAAACTATTATTTTATGCATTAATTTCTTCATTATGTCAAATGTCTCACTTTTAAAATGTGAGTACCATTTGAAGCCGACATTCCACACTGCTTTGAAATAGTTTAGCGCTTCTTTTTTTAATCCCTTAACTTCTCCTCGAGCATAGGCCATCCACAACATTTCTCCAGCGCCTCCTGTCTTGGGCAATCCAAGCCATCCCCATCTCCTCTTAAGGATCTCTATTTCTATTTGGGCTTGATGTGTTCTATCCCAGATGTCTATGCTGCTCACCCTGTCCATCCAGTGTATTCGGAGTATCCTTCTCAGGCAATGGTTGACAAATGTCTGGATCCTTATCAGCGTGGACTTGTTTATTCGCCACGTTTCCGCTCCGTACAGCAACACGGACTTTACATTTGTGTTAAACAAGCGTATTTTTGTGGTTTCTCCAATTACCTTTGACTTCCACACATTTATCAACAGGTGGAAAGCTACCCTTGCTTTGCTGATCCTTTTCTTTACGTCAGCCTCTGCCCCTCCATGCGTATCCACTATGCTGCCTAGATATCTGAAATATTTGACCTCTTCCAGTGTCTCTCCCTCAAGCATGATTGGTGTTTCGCATGTAGCATTTGTTCTCAGGATCTTTGTTAGCGCTTCTTGCTACTCTGTTATGGTTAAACTTAGAACAGTATCTCCCATTTCATATTTCCAATTCATGTTCCCATTTCCCATGTGTAGGCATTTACATTTCCCAAAACTGAATAACATCTGGCATTTGTCAGATCATTTTACTAATTTGTCTATCCAGATCATCTTGTAAAATGCTATCAGCTATTTGTTCTACGAACCATGTGATTTTAGTTTAAGTAGCTATATCTGATATCGAACGTTTGTGAACATCTAAGTTGAAGGCATCCACAGGTGACCATGCGTATACGCACTTAGTAATGTGGAGTCGCGAAGCAGTAATGTTCTAGCCACATGTATACGTGGCTAACACGGAGTTCTAAGGTGAAATGGAAAAGCACAAACGCGCGACGAGATGTACGTGATGTGCACGCCCGTCCACAATCACAAGAACACAATAACATGCATGTGGCGAAGAATACATAGATAGCCAAGCCCGTTCTTTCTTCGAGTGTTTAGCTCCATCTCCCTACAGAAATCTTGAGACAGACATGTATCTTATCTGACATGATTATTACCTCTGAAGAAAAGTTTGATACATTTGGACTAAACCAGTCTTGGTCGTCGGGGTGACGTCGCTCATTGACCAACATTTTCGGAAAGAATACCAAATGATTATTGTCAATACCACGTCAAATGTCACATTACAAGAAACCGGAACGTCACTTAAAATATATTCATACCAGTATTGCTTTCCTGATTTTAATTTCGTTGTTTTAGGCCAAATTGTTATTTTTTTAATATAGTTCCGTTTTTCAAAATCCGTCTCTACTTTCCAATATTCTATAGTGTATATATAGAAGAGATGATGGCACTTGTGTTTCTTCAATACTAAGCCGAGTGACATTCGATATTTGGGTCATTTAAATAAACAGTGCTGTTCGGTTCTTAGCAGTTGTCTGCCAGAACATCACCTTTCAGCGCGTCCCTTGTGAATCGCGTGCTTCATGATTGTTGTACGTGCGCTAAACCTCACACGACGCGCTTGTTAAGCTTGAACTAATTACACGCGTTGATTGAAATAAGGTTTTCTAATTGGATTATTTACACTGGCTGCATGCGACCGCGCCATATGAGAAGCTTTCTGCCCCTTGGTAAGTGGAGGCATGCGTGCAGGCACGCGGGTATTCATGCTAGCGCGTTGTATGCATGCATGCGGCGCGCGTGTATGCGTGCAGGAGCGTGTGCTTGCGTGGTTGTGCGTGTGCATGCGTGCAGGAACGCATGTGTGCACGCATATGCATATGTGTGTGCGTGTGCGTGTGCGCGCGCGTGTGTGTGTATGTGTTTGTACGAGTTTCTAATGCCAATGAACCATTTTATATCAAGATATGCGATCACTGATCATATCAACTATCGCATTTCGATTGTCCAACATCTATATTTCAACTGCCTGAGCTAACACAACATACAACCTAGACAAATTCGTTCACTCCACGTTTCACTAGTTCAGTCAGCTGCATAAACAAATATTTAACTGTAGACTATGTTGGAGCTATGTGAAGGGATATATATATATATCACTTATTAATTGTCGCATGATTCATTGTTTCCCAGAGAAATTGAGTTGGTGTTGTTTTGAACGAACTCCCGGTGTATACACTGTAAAGAAATTGTAAAACGACTATATGTTTTATGTTATTACGTAATTTTTAAGTGTGAGTGAAACGACACAACTGCATCACAACCTGCAGTTATTACAACAAAACATGTGGTTATTACACCACAACATGCGGTTATAACCACAGAGCATGCTGTTTTACACCATAACACGTGGTTATTATACTAGGGTATTTATTATACCGGGTATTCCAGAATGTGTACGCAAGGTGCAAAGGCGACGATATGGGAAAGCATCACTTCAATGTTGGTGGAATGTTTTTAAAGAGTTTTAGCAAGTTACTCAGCCATTACATAGGAAGTACAAAGTTACCTGTCTCAAGTGATTTTGTTTTCGAATTTACGACAACTGGTATTAAACTTTAACTTATGTGGCGCCTATATCCTCAGGTACCCAAGCTCATATATTTTAAGATATTCTATATAATATTATTATCCTTATTGATATGTGTTACGTGAAGATAATGCCACTGCAATTCTCATGAAGCCAACCCAAGAAAGCAATTGTTTTGAAGATTATTTAATTGTGTGATAGCATGATGTTCCCTATGTTGAAATAAAGCATCATAATTTTATATCGATTACTAGTACATTGTGTTATTAATTGGGATATATCCTATAGAGTTGTTAATATAGCTCTGTGCCATTAATCGGCATATATCAAGTACATAATTATTAATATAATTGTGTTAATATAAAAAACGTCGTTGTGCATGTCGCAAAGGAAATACCCGCAATTGCCTGGAATAACCAGGCAAGGTTGACAAACAAGAACAGGGCAGGGAACTGAATTCGTCTCATTGAGATCGAAATTATTTCGTTTGTGACAGAAATAACCGGATGAGACAGGAACAGACGCACGCGTGATGAATAATGTGTACCACCACTGGCCGCACTAGATGTGAAACATCCGTTAGATAGTAATGATATATTCATCGATCGAAAATTGTCTAGGAAATATTTGAAATAACAATATGGAGTTTCGGTATGCGAATATTGATTTGAGAGCGAACATGATGTAAGATAAAGACCGTGTTAATATCTGAAGAGACGTATTGGCTACGAACAGCATCGGTGGAGGTAATGCGCTTATCTACTCATGCAATTATACATATAATTAAGAGTGGAAATTGCCTTGATCATTCGGTCGTATTAAACAGCGCCTACAGGTGGCCGACTAAGCTGACATCTCCAAAGAAAACATTGTACACTGCGCCCACACGTTATTAGCAACCAGCGACCTGCTGCACTCTTTTACACCAGTAACCTTTCTTCAAGCAATCAGTAACTTCGGGATTGTTTACTACGCAGCAGCTGCATCAAATGTAGCTTTTGCAGCAGCTGCTGCAGTAACAATACCCGCACCAACCGCAGCAGAAGCAGCAGCAGCAATAGTAGAAACAAAAGCAACAACGTTCGTGGTTGAGACATGTAATCAGCTGCATTAACAAAACCTGAAGCAACAACGTTCGTGGTTGAGATATGTCATCAGCAGCATTAACAAAACCAGAAGCAACAACGTTCGTGGTTGAGACATGTCACCAGTAGCATTAACAAAACCTGAAGCAACAACATTAGCAGCGACAACAATTCAACTGTGTTCTGTACAATTTAACGTTTGTTGTCCGTGATAAATTGTTGTCATAGAACCTTCACAAACAGTTTCTTCTGGTTGCATGTATTGGGAGCTGTGCAAGAACAATAAAAGTCGGAAAATGGGGCTTAAAATAGCTGCCTAATTGTTGCAAGACACTACATAATTGTTTTATAATTTTATATATACAATTCTTAAAAAAAATGCATAACATATGGCGTGCTTTGTAACTCAGCAACAGCTGATTATTCACCCAACGCCAGTTTTCGTGTCCAACTTGACTCGAAAAAAGGAGTACACTTGTTCAATTACGGAGTGTTTAGTTACCAAACAAACTCATTCCAAAAGTTTAAGAATTGAATATAACGAATTGGCTGTTATATATACATAAAACTCTTTCAAATGTGTGCACGTGTTGTTAACGACAACATATTTACAAGTTTGTGCGAACACCATCGACCGTGTCGTGGTTTTTGAACAATATTTTTTAACAACATTTAACAAGATTGCCATCCAAACCAACAAGTTCCAGATGACAAGTAGACAAGGAAGCCATTGGCTTATCGAGAAGCCAACATTTTTCACATCTATGTGTAGCCCGCCCTTATCAAATATCTGTCAATTTTATTTTAAAACATATTCACGCTACTAACATTAACACAATCATTTGGCAGTTTGTTCCATTAATTTTTTCACCCTCTGTGAGAAAGAGAACTTTCTCATGTCCAACCTACACTGCTCCTTAACTAATGCTGTTTTGTGTCCTCTGGTTCTACTGCCTTCTTTAAGTTTGAAGAACATATTCCTATCAACATCCTCATAACCATTCACTATTTTAAACACTTCTATTTGGTTACATATTAGTCTCCTGGTCTCTAGTATTTTCGAACCACATTGTAATAAGCTACTTTCGTAAATAAGGTTTCTCAATTCTGGAATAATTTTAGTTGCTCTTCGTTGTATTCTTTCTAGCTTGTTTATGTCCTTTTTTACGATTCGGCCTCCATGCATGAATACAATCTTCCAAATGTGGTACAATCAGCTGTTTCTCCTTATACGTGATAGCTCTCCTAATTAACCCTAGAATTTGGTTTCCTTTCGAATCAGCAATCCGACATTTCTCTGAAACTTTCAAATCAGCACTAAATGTAACTCCTAAGTCCTTTTCTTGTGTGGTTCTACCTAGTACAGCATCCCCCATAGTACATTCTTCGTCCATGTTTCCATGTCCTATGTGTATACATTTACATTTCCCAAAATTTAACAACATTAGCCATTTTTCTGACCATTTAACTACATTATATAGATCATCTTGTAAACTTTGTTTATCTGTATCATTAGCAACCTTTCTGAATACTTTTGCGTCATCTGCAAATTTGAGTACTTCGCTAGATATGTCATCTTCTAAATAATATATATATATATATATATATATATATATATATATATATATATATATATATATATATATATATATATATATATATATATATATATATATATATATATATATATATATATATATATACTGGTCCCTGTGGTACCTCACTTAAAACCGATTTCCAATTTGAAATCTCACCATCTACTATTACTCTCTGTGTTCTGTGTGTAAGCCACTTTTCTATCCAGTTGATTATATCATTACCTATATCATGGGCTTTTAGTTTAAATAATAATCTTTGGTGTGGCACGTTATCGAAGGCTATCTGAAAATATAACTAGACAACATCCACTGATGACCCGTCATCTACCCACTTTGTAATTTCTTCAATAAAAAACAAGGGATTGGTTAGACATGACCTTGCTTTTAGGAACCCATGTTGAGATGTAGTTATTAAATTATGTTTTGCAAGGAATTCCACCATCTGGTCTTTAATTAATGTTTCGAGTAATTTATATACAACTGATGTTAAATTCACTGGTCTGTAATTTTCTGGCTTGTTTCTCGATCCCTTCTTAAATAGCGGCGTAATGCTTGCCTCTTTCCATTCTGAAGGAACTAATCCTTCTTCTAGTGACAAGTTAAACAGTTTTGCAAGTGGTGTACTAATTTGCTCAACAATTTCCATACTCAGTGTTGAACGTATCCCATCAACTCCAGTTGATTCGTTATCTTTCATCTTGTTAATTTTCTTTGCTATCATTTCAGGAGTTACAAATAACTGTCCTAAATGTTCTGACTTATTACCCTGATTTATGACATACGACGTCGCGCGAAATGCAGGGTTGTGTACTTATCTGGATGCTAAAATTCAAAACACAAGCGTTCTTGCTGTGTGTTGACTTTGTTATAGATATATCAAACACAATATTTACGCTACTTAAAATTAGTTAGGATGGACGCGACACTTTGTGTACCAATGATTTGAGCCGTGCAAAAATATAATGACATCAACAACAATAATAATGACAGAAAAAACAACAATTTCACACATCGTATAAAATTAATTACTGTTGGGCATATGCATTGTAATAACACTTATGGAATTGCTGTAACCGGAATCAATTTACCCCCACATTCCATTAGCTTATTTCTTTAAATTTCCGGTCCAAGATTAAGATGCAACCAACGCTTCCTTCAACGTGGCGTGTTTTGTAACACAATGCTTTAAAACACAAGTCTTCAGTGTTTCGCAGTGTTGCTAAATCATCAACTAAAAATCCATGGTCGAATTGTGATGGTAACTACTGTCACATACGTTATGAATACAACATGCAGGAGGACGTGTCTGGTAGTCATATTGGCTAATATCTACACACAAAAAAACACCAAAAACAAGTAATTCTAACTGTCTGACGTCATATTGTAACCCACTTCAGGAACACTGACAAGCATTGTTCCGGAATATTCATGTGGAAACTAATAATAATACGAATGATAATGTCGCAATTTTCCCGGATTATCGCCACAAAACATACTTACTACAGTACGGCGTATGCCCAGGTTTTGATTACATGAGTATGAACCCGTTTATGAATAAATATGAGGTAGCTGTTGCTGCTGTTATTGTCATTACAGCTGCTACATAAAGCTACATATGATGCAGCTGCTGCGTAATAAACAATCACGAAATAATTTATTACTTGAAAACGGTTTCTTGGTGTGAAAGAGCGCAGCAGGTCGCCGGGGACTAGTAATACGTGAACACAGTGTGTAATGTACTCTTTGGGTTCGTCAGCGCAGTCAGCCATCTGAAGACTTCATTTAATACGACATAATGATCAAGGCAATCTCCGCACTGCATTATAAGTATCACTACAAGAGCTGATAACCGTATTACGTACATGTACATTAGTGTTAGGCATTATTAGACATTACTGCTACCACAATACAGAAGGACTATGGTTAGGCATGTCGATACTACCACAATACATAATGATTAGGGTTAAGCATGTAGCTACTACCACATTATATAATGCCTATGATTAGGCATGTGGCTACTACCACAATACATAAAGGTTACGGTTAGATATATATATACATATATATATATATCTACTACCAAAGTACATAAAGGTTAGGGTTAGGCATGTAGCTACTTCCACAGTACAGAAGGTTTATAGTTAGGCATATAGCTACTACCACAGTACAGAATGGTTAGCGTTAGGCATGTAGCTACTACCGCAGTACAGAAGGTTTAGTCTTAGTCATGTAGGTACTACCGCATGTAGGTACTACCGCATGTAGGTACTACCGCATGTAGGTACTACCGCATGTAGGTACTACCGCTTGTAGGTACTACCACATGTAGGTACTACCGCATGTAGGTACTACCGCATGTAGGTACTACCACATGTAGGTACTACCGCATGTAGGTACTACCACAAGTAGGTACTACCACATGTAGGTACTACCACATGTAGGTACTACCACATGTTGGTACTACCACAAAACAACAGAAAACGGGGCGAAATGAAAACGTATGTTGAATTGTGGGAACATAGTTCAGACGAAAAATACAGTGACATTTTCTCGAATGCTTATTATTCACACACTCGTCCGATATGCCAACATTATTCTTCACATGCACCCGTTATTATTTAGCTTTTGTAGTAAATATGTTTACATAACCATGCCAAACCCTTGCCAGAGAGTTTAAACAAACAACAAACAATCATTCGCACACAAACAAACACAAAAACCGTTGGTAATATTACTATTGTCACTACTATACAAATTAGGTAAACCTATTATACAAAATTAAAGTACTGTGGCTAAAAATTAACTAAAATATGTTAATAAGAAGCAAGTCTTAATGAGCTTACGCCTGTTTCTGTCTCGTGAATAAATTAATGAATTAATTAATGAAATTAAATGTATTAGACCAATAATTACAAGTACATTTTATAATTTAGTATATACAATAGATCAGGAGACTCCGTTAAGTCATTTAAATGCCGCTATCACGAGAGCCACCTTGAATAATAATTGTAGAATAATAATAGCAATAATACATTTACAGAGTAATTCAGCTAATAATATATGAAAATGCCATAGTAAAGAATACAATCAAAAGTTCATACAGCAGCTAATATATACATGTGCACCTATACACATATAATAAGCAAAACAAACTAAATGCATTAATAGACATTAAAATAAATGTATTTTAAAGAAAACATTCCATCTCTCAATATATAATTAGCTAGTAACTACAAGGCGACGTATATTTAGGGATTTAAGTTCATTATCTTGTATAACAATTAATAGTACAAGCATGTTGATACATTTCAATAATGTATATTTTAATATAGGTGGATAATCCATGGATACTGTGGGTGAATATTTGATTACTAATGATATCGGGAGAATTATTAAATATGTTTGCTGTGCTGAACCTGATGTATCTTTTGGAGAATTCGTGATTGACTCTAGGGATAAATACATCTGTGCCTGCCCTAGTGGCATGTTGATGGTGCTGGGTATTGTATAAATACACCTGTGCCTGCTCTAGTGGCATGTTGATGGTGCTGGGTATTGCATAAATACATCTGTGCCTGCCCCTGTGGCATGTTGATGGCGCTGGGTATTGTACAAATACATCTGTGCCTTCTCTAGTGGCATGTTGATGGCGCTGGGTATTGTATAAATACATCTGTGCACGCTCTAGTGGCATGTTGATGGCGCTGGGTATTGTATAAATACATATGTGCCTGCTCTAGTGGTGTGTTGATGGTGCTGGATATTGTATAAATACATCTGTGCCTGCTCTAGTGGCATGTTGATGGTGCTGGGTATTGTATAAATATGCATGTGCCTGCCCTAGTGGCATGTTGATGGCGCTGGGTATTGTAGAAATACGCCTGTGCCTGCCCTAGTGGCATGTTGATGGCGCTGGGTATTGTATAAATACGCATGTGCCTGCCCTAGTGGCATGTTGATGGCGCTGGGTATTGTGTAAATACGCATGTGCCTGCCCTAGTGGTATGTTGATGGCGCTGGGTATTGTATAAATACGCATGTGCCTGCCCTAGTGGCATGTTGATGGCGCTGGGTATTTTATAAATACGCATGTGCCTGCCCTAGTGGCATGTTGATGGCGCTGGGTATTTTGTAAATACACATGTGCCTGCCCTAGTGGCATGTTGATGGCGCTGGGTATTGTGTAAATACACATGTGCCTGCCCTAGTGGCATGTTGATGGCGCTGGGTATTGTATAAATACACATGTGCCTGCCCTAGTGGCATGTTGATGGCGCTGGGTATTGTATAAATACACCTGTGCCTGCCCTAGTGGCATGTTGATGGCGCTGGGTATTGTATAAATACACCTGTGCCTGCCCTAGTGGCATGTTGATGGCGCTGGGTATTGTATAAATACACCTGTGTCTGCCCTAGTGGCATGTTGATGGCGCTGGGTATTGTATAAATACACATGTGCCTGCCCTAGTGGCATGTTGATGGCGCTGGGTATTGTATAAATACACCTGTGCCTGCCCTAGTGGCATGTTGATGGCGCTGGGTATTGTATAAATACACCTGTGCCTGCCCTAGTGGCATGTTGATGGCGCTGGGTATTGTATAAATACACCTGTGTCTGCCCTAGTGGCATGTTGATGGCGCTGGGTATTGTATAAATACACCTGTGCCTGCCCTAGTGGCATGTTGATGGCGCTGGGTATTGTATAAATACACCTGTGCCTGCCCTAGTGGCATGTTGATGGCGCTGGGTATTGTATAAATACACCTGTGCCTGCCCTAGTGGCATGTTGATGGCGCTGGGTATTGTATAAATACACCTGTGTCTGCCCTAGTGGCATGTTGATGGCGCTGGGTATTGTATAAATACACATGTGCCTGCCCTAGTGGCATGTTGATGGCGCTGGGTATTGTATAAATACACATGTGCCTGCTCTAGTGGCATGTTGATGGTGCTGGGTATTGTATAAGAGTAGGTTTTGATTGAAATAATCGGGCAGCTGCTTGTTGATCAACTATTCGAAGGATAGGAAGCTGAACCTTTTGTTGTGGCATATGAAATATCATGGCTTTTATTTTCTTTATATTTAATGAAAGTATGTTCACTTTGAGCCAAATACTTATTTTTTTGTAATTCATTGTTTAGTTTTTCATTGTGAATACATAGTGTCCATTAGAATTTAGTGTAGTGAATAATGTGGTGTCATCTGGTAACATTATGAACTTAAATTAATTAATAGAGTGGATGATATCATTCATATATATATATATATATATATATATATATATATATATATATATATATATATATATATATATATATATATATATATATATATATATATATATATATATATATATATATATATAATAAACAATAAAGGACCCAATATTGAGCCTTGGGGTACACCCATTGTTATATCGGCTTTGAAAGATTTAGCATTATTAATCTGAACAAACTATTTCCTGTCTGATAAGTAGTTTTTGCAAACTTTAAGTGCCGAATTTGTAAACCCATAAAATTGTAATTTAGATAAAAGAATACCTTGATTTGTCAAATGCTTTTGACAAATCAAGGTATACATTTATTGAAGTGATACCTTGATCAAGTTCCTGAGATACTCTGTCGATGAGTTCTAGTACAGCTAATTGAGCGGAGTGTTCTTCTTTAAAACCATATTGTCCATTGTAGTATAAATTATGAGATGAAAAGTACATGTGAATTTGATTGAACATGACTCTTTCAAAGATTTTGGCGAGTGATGGTAATATTGAGATTGGACGATAGTTATCAAGTAATGTCCTATCGCCTTTTTTATAAAGTGGTATTACTTTTGCAATGTTTAGGGGGTCAGAGAAAATGCCAGTTGCTAGTGACTGATTGATCATGATGGTGAAAGGTTTGCAAATGTCTTGTTTTATTGCTTTTAATAATTTAGAGGAAATGCCATCATTGCCACAACTAGGTTTATGTTTTAAGCTATCTAATATATTTATGGTTCCTTCTATGGTTCCTTCAGAAATTGGTTTAAATGTGAAATTATGTAATATCGGATTCTGTAGGTAATTCATGAAATTTGCGTTGTCTGTATTAGTTATTTCAGCTGCTAGCTGAGGTCTTACATTTGTAAAGAAACAACTACATTTGTTAGTAATGACACTGGTATCACTTATCAATGTATTTTCAATCAGAAAGTGATCAGGAAATTCAAATATATATATATATATATATATATATATATATATATATATATATATATATATATATATATATATATATATATATATATATATATATATATATATATATATATATATATGTATGTATATTTCCTAATATAATTTTTGTCAAGTTGCTTTCCTATAATTTCAATAGATTGTCCTTCCCATACTTGTGAATACTGGTAGATGTTTATTAAATTATAATCATATTGGTTGCATAGGTAAATTGCTAATCCTCCGTGCGCAGTGCATGTTTTACCTTGCGAAATTAGAGTGTATACGTTAATCATAAAACGTGATGTATCTGAAGTATCTGTTAGCCACGTTTCTTTTAAGCAAATAGCACTGAATGCATAACCGTTATTTTTAGCTCTTGCAATTTAATGTTGATCTGATCAAACTTTGCAATAATACTTTGGCACTTTAAACTTAAAATGTTAAATGTGGGTCCTTTCTTTAGGAACATGTTGTTTAAACTAGGGCATTATAATAGGGCGAGTGTTTGATTATTTCAGGTTCATCATCAGTGTTGACAGTATTATTGTTCTGAGCATTTAATAAATGGTACAATGAGGTGTTCTCAACACCCCACAATATTCTAGGAAATCTCCCCGTCAAAAGAGAGAGATAGTTTGATAATTTAATACTTAAAAAAACATTACTTGAACAATTATAAAACATCTGAATGAATAGCGCCAACATATCAACCATTAATTGAATAGTTACAACCATAGTTAACATATCGAAACGAAAAAGGTGTAATAGCTTAAGTGAAGTAAAATTATGAAATATAGAGACAGACATCATTACGTATAGTTTAACATTTAACAATACATAACGCATATCGAAGATCCAAATACATAAGATTTCTATCAAATTATATTATAATGCATGAGGAATGACCATAACACGAATATAATATATCACTTGCAAAGAGTAGATTCACCGTGAGCCTGTGGCTAGCGTCGTGAGAGTTTCCGCAGTTCTTCGTCTGTCTGGACAGTCACCTCGATTGTCCATGCAGCTTTTACAACGTCGAGTGCGCGCGCCTTGCTTAGTAGCTCTGCTCTTCTTTTTGTCAGATGTTCGGTGATGATCAACTTAGTGCCTTTCAGCTTCCGTTTGGATGTGAATGTTTTTCTTCTCGATTCGTAGCTTGTGAATTTGACGATGATTGGGCTTTCTAATTGCGTCATTGATGTTGAGGTCTGGACAGTTACCCCTAGATGGTGGCTTCTGTCAATGTTGAGGTCTGGACAGTTACCCCTAGAGGGTGGCTTCTGTCAATGTTGAGGTCTGGACAGTTACCCCTAGAGGGTGGCTTCTGTCAATATTGAGGTCTGGACAGTTACCCCTAGAGGGTGGCTTCTGTCAATGTTGAGGTCTGGACAGTTACCCCGTAGACGGTGGCTTCTGTCAATGCAGTCAAGATTTAACAAGATTTAACAAGATTTGCCATCCAAGCCAAAGGCCCAGATGGCAAGTGGACAAGGAAGCCATTGGCTTATCGAGAGTCCAACAATGTTCACTTACTTATAACCCGCCCTCCTGAGATATGTGTCAACCTTGTTTTTAAACATATTTACGCTGCTAGCAGTTACACAATCTGTAGACAATTTGTTCCATTCATTTATTGTCCTCTGTGCGAACGAGTGCTTCCTGATGTCCAATCTACATTGATCCTTTACTAATTTTACCTCATGTCCTCTAGTTCTGCTATCCTTCTTGAGTGAGAAAAACATATTTCTATCAATATTTTCATACCCATTCAATATCTTAAAAACTTCAATCTGATCTCCTCTTAACCTCCTTGTCTCTAGAGTTGTTAAACCACATTCTTTCAGGCGTTCTTCATAACTAAGGTCTCTAAGTTCTGGAATAATTTTAGTTGCTCTCCTTTGTATGCGTTCAAGCGTATCTATATCCTTCTTACGATATGGTCTCCATGCTTGTATACAGTATTCTAAATAAGGTCTAACTATTGCTTTATAAAGAGGTATAATTAACTTTTTTCCCTTGTATGTTATGTTTCTTCTAATCAATCCAAGAATTCGATTACTCTTTGAAGCTGCAATACCACACTGCTCTGAAACTTTCATATCAGCGCTTATTGTAACTCCTAAGTCCTTTTCTTTTACAGTAGTACCCAGAAGAGTATCTCCCATTTTATAGTTTACATTCAAGTTTCCATGTCCTGTATGTAGGCATTTACATTTCCCAAAATTGAACAGCATCTGCCATTTCTCAGACCATTTCACTAATCTGTCTAGATCGTTTTGTAAATGTTGTTTATCACCATCGGTATTAACCTTTCTAAACAGTTTTGTGTCATCCGCAAATTTCAGTACGTTACTTGTTATACTGTCGTCCAAGTCATTGATATAAATTAAGAATAATATAGGTCCTAATACTGATCCTTGAGGTACCCAACTCAAAACCGATTTCCAATTTGAAACTTCTCCATCTACTACAACTCGTTGACTTCTGTCAGTCAGCCATTGTTCTATCCAGTCAGTTATGCTATCCCCGATACCATGGGCTTTTAATTTAAGTAGTAATCTTTGATGTGGCACTTTGTCAAAAGCTTTCTGAAAATCTAAGTAGATAATATCTATTGGCGATCCCACGTCTATCCACTTAGTGATTTCTTCCAAAAAACATAACATATTTGTTAAGCATGACCTCGCTTTAAGGAATCCATGTTGAGATGAATTCGTGTGTTAATTGCAGCCCAAGCTTGTTGTTTCATGTGGCCAGGACCGCTTCGTCGGTGTCTTCGTTTGTTTCCGGTATGCCGTGAAGCAGCAGACAATTACGTCTACTGTTTTGTTCGTGGTTGTCAATTGCTTTGCGCAAGGATCTATTGTCCTTTTCCAGTACGGCCATTTGTTTATCAATCGCCTGATTTTTTTATCATATTGTCCATTTTCTACTGCACAAAAATCATAAAGTTATTGCATGATATTGTCCAAGACACCCGCCTACAAGATGATTTTTGCAAGCGTGTCTGTGAATTTCGGATTGTTCATCGGTTTGCTTAAAATAGCCTCTGTGACAGCCTCGACGATCCTCTGTGACAGCCTCGATGATCTTCTTCATAATATGTTCATCATTTTCTATGAGTGTCAATATAGCAGCACGCGCGTCGCCACCCTGAAAGCCAAGTGTATCAGGCATGCTTGAGCTCAACGAGACGGTATATATTGTCACGTGGTGATACAGTGCACATAACAGTTTCATGCGTATGTCTATTAGGCGTTTTCCTTCAAGTAAATCCCCAAAGAGGAAGATATTCGGGAGGCGGTCACTAGACACACGATGTACGTGAACAAGTTATCGTAGTTTGTTCTGAGAACGCAGCTCAGCGGTGTTGAATTACAGCAGAACTTCAAGTTTCGTGAAGTTGTCCTGCCATTTCACGCCAAGGTTCATACGTAGACAACGTAGATGGAAGCAGTAAAGTGTCAATTCTTGTTTACGATACGTTGTCCAGGTATTTGCACCATACAATGGGATGTTGAGATCACACGCAAGGTACACCTACATTTCTGTGTGGTCATGTCAGGTTCTTGTTGTACCAGACTTTTTTTGAGAGTATTCCAAAGGATGTATTTTGCCTAGACGTGTCTTTAGTTCCTTGTCAAGTGTGAACTCCACAGTTTCGAGTGCTTCATCACTGAGGTAAATGTTTTGCTTCTTGTGTGCCGAGGCTCATGTTGGTGATATTTTCGATGCTAACTTTAAGGCTAAAAGCTGCGCTTTCGGAAACCGTGAACAGTGGTTCGTCGTCAAGTTCATCCATAATCTCCATGGACTGCACGTTATCAATTACAAACACAGTGTATGATCTTTCCATGCCATAACAATCTGAGAAATGTTCAATCCATCGATTCCTTTGGTCAGCTCTCGTATCTCTCCTAAACGTGTTTGTATTAAGGGAGGTGAGATATGATACTTATAAATACCGGGTATTGTGATTGATTCAAAGCTTAAATGGAATGAGAATACGGAGAGGATGTTGAAAAAGTAAATTCAAGGATGTACTGTCTCAGGAAGCTCAAGAAGTTTGGAGTCAGTGTGGATCTTCTTCTGATATTTTGTAATGCAGTCGTTTCCTGTACTATATCTTTGGGGCAGCCTGTTGGGGTTGTAAAGTTTCAAAACATGATCAAGGGGTGGATAACGTCAGACTTACAACCAGTCGTACTTTTTGGTACACAGACAACTTCCAACCTTTGTATCGAAGAAAAGTGTTACACAAACCTAGTCAAATAATCCAATACCCCTCACCCCACCCCCGTTGTCGAATTTTACTTTTACTCACGGCTCAGTAGTCACAGAAGCAGTAGATTGTTACTCCCTAATATCGAGACAAACCGCTACAAGTATTCTTTTTTACCCTCTGTCGTTTCAATTCTTAACGCTAATTAATAAAAAAAAATGTGATTAAATAACCTTTGATTTATACTGTATACGTGATGTGTCAACAGTAGACCTAATGTTCAAGGTTTTGTGTCTATCATGTTGTAAGTGTCGATCGGAACTGTAACGTCCTGGTCGGACCAATAAAGTATTATTGTATTGTATTGTATTGTTAATGTGATGCCATCTTTCGATCTGAGAGGAGCAGTGTTTTTTTATTGTGGGACCTACAGATGTTTTCATGCTAGCTTACATACGTTTCAAGTTCCCCATTTCCCGCTGTCTTAATATCCTCACTTAACCCAACATAATTTTGGTTTTCTAAACATAGTTTTCGTTAATTTCTTGTCTGGCAGTTCTTTGAGCTAGACTTCAGGAATTTGTGTACCTCAATGTCTCATTTGACCTGCTTTTAAATTCCATATGCGCATCAATTACCGGTTTCATGGTGCCAAGACTGGCTATAACCCAGTCTGGGTTGCGACGAGAGCTTGCCCCAAATGTGTCAAGGGTTGATTGGTGAATTGTTTGTTAGAAAAGTAGCAACATATGATCGAGTCAACGTGACCATAATTGTAAGGCAGTATTTGTGGCGCTAAAATGGCTTTATTATTAATATTATCCAACTGCCGTCCCGTGAACACACGCGCGTGTTATTATCGGCACTAGATGTAACGGCACTTGATACATTTCCAGTGTTGAGTACATGACACGGTAACGCTGTGTCGATTGTTTTAATGCTCTCGAGGCCAATTGATTACATCACGTGCACGTGTGAAACCCTGCTAAATATTGCCGCGTTGCGTCCAATCAATACGGTCGTTAACACTTTCTGTGACTATGAACAGACCAATAACCACTGTTATGAATCCAGACGAACTTGGACACAGCTGGAATATTACGCAACAAAATAAAGCCAATTAATGTTATGTTCATAGACATCCTTAATGCATGTTTGCGCTCGTGCAGGCGGCAACTACGGAGATCACACCACGTCTATGATATAAAACAATTTAAGTCTGTATTTGTATGTTTGTATGTTACCTCATATGTCCGTCAGTTTCAAATGAGTGCTAGGGAGCCCATGTGAGGTTCACATATTTGTTTATATTCCCCGGAAGTGAGAGTTACGATTAAAAAAGGCTCTAGCGGAAGTGGCAACGGTGGAATTTCTATTTCATCGTAAAGGTAATAATGACGCCAACGCAATTGTTGTGAATATATGCTACAATTTGGACTACATTGCAAGTTACTGTAGCTTGATTGTCGCACAACATAGGTGTTTATGGATAGAAAGCGTCTAGCAGGAGTAGCATAACGTGCACATGCTTGCTATATCATAATAATATTTTAGGTGTCCATAGACGTGGTGTTAACAAGAATAAACTATTGGCTGCCTTTTCTCCCCCGTTAGTGTTATCCCACGGGTAATATCAGCTGTAGGTGATTTATGTGTTATTTCTGTATAATGACGAAAGTCCAAAAAGGCACAATGAAATAATAAACACACAATGCAAATGTGATTCGTGAATTGTTGATAATGAAAGATGATGCTATGGCGTTCTCATGGAGAATGTGATGTTGTGATTGTATATCTCAGCACCACATACTGTTTGTCTACTTGCTGTGTCTTTCACGGAACATTGTAGCTTTTCAATATATTACGTAAATGTCCCATAATGTAATATACACGTTTACGGATTTTGACTCAGAATAAACTTGATGATGATGATAAAAATATAATTCTAATAATTATAATAAAGCAAATCAACAGTTAACTGAAACAAAACTTTGATATGAAGATGTGAACTGGAGTGAACCTACAGAGAGAATGAATGACGTAAACAACCAATCGTACATTTGACATGCACATTATATTTACACCTACGAAGGAATACTCAAACATGATTTAGGATTTCAGAATGTCTGCATGCACGAACGCAATTAATTACGATTTGCCGTTGCCAATCACATGTGCGAGTGAGATCAATCAAGTGTAAGCAATTTCACCGACTTGAACAAGCTCTGCTCTATACCAATATATTAGGAGATATTGCTCTGTGACATAGCGAATTAATTAAATGTCTAGATCATGTAGACTGTCTGCGGACTGTCTATGGAGTGTTTCTGGTTTGTATATAGACTATGTGTGGACTGTATGTGGACTGTATGTGGACTGTATGTGGATTGTATGAGGACTGTGTGTGGATTGTATCTGGAATGTATGTGGACTGTATGGACTGTCTGTGGACTGCCTCTGAATTGTATGTGGACTGACTGTCTGTGGTCTGTTTGTGGACAAATCATTAGTGGAAAACAGCTTGATAGTCCGGACATGAATATACTGGCATCCGTATGAACTATTGATGTGCCGAACATAGCGAATACATAATATCGCTGTTAATCATCCTATGCAGCAAGGGGTCAATTTATTTGGCTCATTACCATATTTGTGATTTGCCGTATTTGATTCGAGCCGAGTGATTGCGTGATTGCCTGTTGTCATGTTGATTAGTCTGTCCACAGTGTTGTATAGCCTATCTGGCACTCGACGGCAATACGTGATTGTGGGCGGCTACTAAGAACACGGTAATGTTTGTAATGTTCAATAATATGTTCTTACTGTTATATAAGTGAATAGCATAACAAGAACATTATAGCAAGAACATTCTACAAAGGAATGTATGCCCACTTTTATATATTACCTTGCAGGACATATACCACTGACTTGTAAAGCATTTTCGAAATATGAAAACAACAACATGTAAGTTATGTTACTTCAACAAACAACCCAAGACATATTGCCCATATTAGTGAATAATTATTATAAATGATAAACCGACGAAATGGTTTACAAAACAAAATAAAATAATTTTGAATAACAACATTAAAACAATCAAATATGTTTAACTATCGAACAGCGAAAGCCGCATATTGCAATGTGGTTTGACAACACTAGAGACCAGGAGACTAAGAGGATACCAAATAGAAGTGTTTAAAATAGTGAACGGTTATGAGGATGTTTATACGAATATGTTCTTCACACTTAAAAAAGGCAATAGAACCAGAGGACACAAACCAGCATTAGTTAAGGAGCAGTGTAGGTTGGACATGAGAAAGTACTCTTTCTCACAGAGGGTGATAAATGAATGGAACAAACTGCCAAATCATTATGTTAATGCTAGTAGTGTACATATGTTTAAAATGTTATTGACAGATATTTGGTAAGGGCGGGCTACACATAGATGAGAAAATTGTTGGACTCTCGATAAGCCAATGGCTTCCTTGTCCACTTGCCATCTGGATCCTGTTGTTTGTGATGGCAATCTTAAACATTCTTACCGGTAATCTGGGAATGAGTAAAACACCGTCATACAACTACGGTCAGTTGTGATATGTTGTAGGCCTATACCCAACGATTAATTTAAAGTAAGATGGTTGCTTTGTTGGAAATGGTACTAAAACGTCAACCATCGAATTCCACGTAGGCTGTGAATTGATTGTACTTAAGTGCATTGCAGACTTACGGCAAGTCGAAATATGTAACGGATTACGTGAATACAATTACGCACAGCACAATAATAACGGAAAGCATTCATGTTCCATACAGCTCAATAACTGATAAGTGGATATTGTGTAGACGTTTTGCTTAGTGAAATATGTGTGGATGCTGCGTAATACATCAAATGTGCCAGCATGACACATAAAATATTCTTTAAAAGTCCGTGCGATTTGTTCGCTCGTCTCATTTCAAATTAATTTTGCGAAAAATCTAACTTACCTAGTACCTATTGCAACTAGCTTGCTCATGTGTGCAACATTTGTATGTGTTTTTTGTAAAATCATCAGACAAACTATTAAATTACTTAATGTTTCGTCAAACATAAATTGAAATAAAAATGGAAACGCTGAAAATGTTCGTAATTTTTTATGTGATCTGCGATAAGATGGTCACGTCACACCCGTCACAAGTCACGCCCATGATCGGAATTGACTGGTACAGTGCAGTGCTATGGATGTCCACTGTTTTCAGTCGTTCCAGTTCTAATGACTAACATCAATTCTTTCGATGATTTGACCAGAAATATATTTTTTATTAAATCGACTTCGGAGGTTACATAAACTATTCACACATTATATATTTGGACATCAAAGAAGAGGATTTGATATAAGCTAAATAAGTTAAGCATGGAGTTAAAACGTAAGCCTGTTTAATTTAAATACACTATACATATTTATGTGAATAAGCACACACCAATACAGATCTGAGAGCTTTTGGTGTTGATGAGAAAATACTTGCTCTTTTTTATCGCTTCATTATTGAAATCATACTGCGCTATGGGATTACTGCTTGGTTTGACAATCTGTCTGTTCAGTTGAAAGCACAGCCTTCTGGCTTGATGAGAACTGCCATGAAAATAACAGGTTCCACATCTCCCATGATCTCCCTTCAGGAGATTTTTGAACAGACATTAAGAAGACAGTCAGTCAAGATTATTTATGATACTAAACATGTTTTACATAATTAATTTCAGCTCCTGCCGTCTGCCAGATGCTATAGAACTCCTCCGTGCAGGCTTAATATATACAAATACTAAATTGTACCATTGTCTATTAAGCAACTTAACCCATGATGCCTGCTGCAAATAGTGTCACTTGTCATTTCCTAGCATAACAAGTAATGTGTGTGTGTAATGTATATAATATATGTTCGTTTATTTTATTGTGTATGTATTATTTATTTAATATTAATGCTATTATTTTAATATATCTCACTGTCTACTTATCTGCCGCTTTTATAGAATGGTTTTATGTATTATATTACAGTCATGTATATTCTTACCCGACACAAATTTCTCAATTTTATTGTTGAGACAAAAAAGAAGTATATTATCTTATCTAGTATATAGGCCCACATATGAACAACCAGTCCACAGACACGTGCATGAACAATCAGCCCACAGACACGTGCATGAACATTCAGCCCACAAGCCCATATGTGGACAACCAGTCCACAGTCCCGCGAATGGACAACCAGTTCACAGTCCCGTGTATGGACAACCAGTCCACAGTCCCGTGTATGTATGAACAACCAGTCCACCGTCCCGGGTATGGACAACCAGTCCACATGTCCTTGTATTGACAACAAGTCCACAGGGCTGTCCAGTCCACGTGACTGTGCATGGACGACCAGTCCAACAACCCACGTATGGACAAACATACATCATGCCCCTGTATGCACGATTAGTCCACAAACCTGTGTACGGACAATTAGTCAACACGCCCGTGTATGGACAACCAGTCCACGGACTCTTGTGTGGACGACCCGTCTACCTGTCCACGTATGGACTACCAGTCCACAGGCTCGAGTGTGGACAATCATTCCACAGGCTCGTGCATGGGCAACCAGTCCACAAGCTCGTGCATGTACAAGCACGTATCAGGACCATCCATGAAGGGAGACCGAAGACGTCACATATCAATGGAACCCGCGCTTTATGCCTAACAGCTTCCTCGACATCTACCGCCGAGGCGTTCGGTAGATTATTATGCAATCCAAATGTAAAAATTAACATATCAGTCATTAGAAAGCGGGACTTAATCAGAAATACGACACCATCGTATTTGCTAAGCGACTTCGAGCGGTCACAAAACAATTCTTTATGTGAATATCAATCTCCTTTGTATCAAGTTACGGATAAACTAACAATAGTTATTACTGCTGTTGATCATCAATATCAACGCCAACATTGACCGTCGCAAATCGATGTATGCCTATTAAGAACATTTATAATGTTACCAACACATGTTGCTATACAATGTTCCCAAATGACCTGCCTGCCTACCTTGTTTATATGCTTGCCTACCATGTATGTATGCCTGCCTACCTTGTGTACATGCCTGCCTACCGTGTGTACATGCCTGCCTACCATATATGTATGCCTGCCTACCTTGTGTACATGCCAGTTCGACAACTTGCATACCTTCTAAACCCAATTATCTTTGTTGTAATAAATACAGTGCATTATTTTGACGCTTTATAAATACACTACAATGAACCATCCTGGAAACTTAGGTTAGTTAATGCACCTAAGTACCCCAACACCTTCAGTCAGACACATTACAAAGGCACACACTCACTTTCTGACACACAATACAAACATTAACACACACTGATTTACAAATGTGAATATCGGTGGAATTGACAATAAATTCTTCATTGGCTTCCGGTGGGTCTTTAGTCCAGACAATGTTTGGTATGGCTTTAACAATGGTACAAATAGTTTCATCAGATGCACCTTCATTATTTCTTTCTGGCAATTGTGGTGTGATAATCTATTACCGTCTATATGTATGTATGTAAGACGTTCAAAATGCCTCTAGCAAATCCAAAGCAGTTGATATTATTACAATGTTCACAATAATGATGCTGATTAACATCTAACTATTAAAATGTTTGTTTTAGTTCATTCTACGAATATACGCCTACTCGGTTATGACATTCCCTCAATATTCACGCATCTCTTTCACCTTACGTGATTACATAAAATGTCCAAGGAAAAGCGTGTTTCATTGTTTAGGTTTAACGTTACATTACCACAGAGGAAACTGCATCTACCTAACTCCTATATACGGGGCTGTCACAAAAAGACAACGACCTTGGGTGTGGTCATATTCTCTGGTCGTCATAAAACATATAAAATGGCAAGAAAATAGCTTTCGCGCTAAGAAAGTCCTATAAGTTATCCAATTTTGTCAGACATGGGCTTTCAAACGTTTCTAATTGGGATATGTTTTTTTGTAGATCCCTACTTTCTCGCGAAACAAACAAAGGCACTGGTGACTACATAGACATCGTTAGACCTCAGAGGATCGTGCCTTCTACGTTATCGCGTGGGAAGGAAGCTTTTACGGCGAGGTTTTAGGCAACCCTCAGACGTACTTCAACTGCTGCGGGACCGAACTCTCAGTTTTCAAAGCAACGGTTTGAATGATTTATCTCTAGAAGCATGACAAACATACATGATAATGAAACAAAATAAGCTAGTTTTTATACGAAGTTGCTGATTGCTGATATATCGTCAGTCACCAAATGTCGTCTGCTCGTTCGATGGTAAAGGATGGATATCGTAGAAAAGTCGCTAAAGTAGAAGACACAGAACACATGTATCAATTGAATTGGTGTGAGCATGTATAAACACAATTCTAGTGTACCGATTTATGTTTACGCAAATATAATAAAAACATTTTAATATAATTGCAGGAGCAGAAACACTTCGTCAAATACTACATTCAAACAGCATAGACTTCTCGAGCACAAAGGCCATACTTGGATATTTAAAAAAACTGCTCCTGGTCCAGCAGATACACTACCAATGTAACTCTCCGACGGTCAATATATGAAAAGTTCAATCTTCAAAAACATCTCTGCTTTGTGGCATTATTTTTAAACTGGGAAACCACCAATTCGGAACGCCCTGGCACAATAAACCTATACCACACCAGCAGCCACGTGCTTAACTGGAGTGACAATCGGTGTTATACAGGTCAAGTCAAGAGCCAAATAAAAGACATTATAAGAAAGTTCACGGAATGATTTCTTTGATTCGAAGATAGAAGTAAGTATTTAAAACAGGGAAAATGTTTTACATTTCTCATGACACCAAATCAGCACACACAAAAACTTATATTGTATGACATCTCTATGGATATAAATTCAATTTATCTAAATTACTTTTTGTTTTGCACATACAATACCATGATTTTGGTGCATTTTCTATTAGGCACCAATTTCGTTTCTTAAATAATATTTAAAATGTGTTACATTACCTTTAGCAGAAAAAGATGGAGGATAACATAGATGACATCATGGTTACACCCACTGGTAAAACGAACCACAAGCAGATTCGATTAGAAGAATGATTGTTCCAAGAAGTGAAGCACATCTACTTTAGATTTCGTATTATACCGAGTTAAGATTTTTGCCATTTCTAAATCGGATTTGTGACATTTTCGTTAGTTTCAACCGAGTGAGTCGACTAAAAAGGCTACATAATAGAAAACACACGAGTTATTAGTTAAACATGATTCACGAGTCGAGTAATTAATCATTATCAAATGACCTTTTCCTACGAGCTACAGTCATATGTTAATTAGTTGGTCATAGTTTATTGTTCTTATTTTATTTTAAATAAAACTTTATTTGGCAACAAATAAATTGCAATCTTTAAGTGTGTGCATTACTTTCCTTAACACCACTAACAACAGCGGTAGCCAGTGGAATTTCGGCCGTATTGACCAGCAGCGTTAATAAATTGCATACTGGTAGGTGGTGCAGTATTCCCGAAAGCTATTAATCTAATAACAGTGTTTCAACCGTGGGGCATCACATTCCAGAATACAATTTACTGATTTACTGATTAATTAAATAGTTGTGTACTTCCACAATTATGCTATACAACAGTGTGAGGAAAATGCATCCAAAACGAGAAAACACATGGGATGGCTTCCTTGATTCGAGGACAGAAGTAAGTATATAAAACAGGAACAATATTTTCCATTCTTCATGTCCCCACATCAGCACAAAACATTTAATATTTTGTATAACATCTATGTGGCTATAAATTCAATTGACCTTAATTATAGTTTGTTTTCCACGTACTATGATATTGGTGCCTACTTGTACTAAACACCAGTTTCATTTGTGAAATATTATTTTAAGATGTGCTACGTTACCTTTAGCAAGACGAGATGGAGGATAATGCAGAGAACATTGAAAACATTTGCTGACAAATCATCATGGTTCACCAAACTGGTACATTAAACCACAGGCAGATTGGTTTAGAAGAATGACTGTTCCAAGAAGTGAAACATATCTACTATAATTTGTTATTTGTATTATACCGAGTTAAGATTTGCATCATTTCTAAATGGGATTTGGGACATTTTCGTTAATTTCAACCATATGCTTCGATCGCATAGGCTACCTGTTAGGCAACGAACGAGTTTTTAGCTAAACAAGATTCACGACACGAGTAATTTAATCCAAACCAAGCCAAAGGCCCATATGGCAAGTGGACAAGGAAGCTGTTGACTTATGGAGAGTCCAATCATGTTCATCTACGTGTGACCCACCTCCTGAAATATGTGTCAACCCTGTTTTTAAGTATACTCACGTTGCTAGCAGTTATACAATCCGTAGACAATTTGTTCCATTCATTCATAGTCCTCTATGAGAACGAGTACTTGTCCTCTAATCCTACTGTCTTTTTGGAGTGAGAAAAACATATTTCTATCATTATTGTCATAACCATTAAATATCTTTAAAAAATCAATCTGATCTCCTCTTAACATCCTTGTGTCTAGAGTTGTTACCCCATATTCTTTCAGGCGTTCTTCATAACTAAAGTCTGTCAGTTCTGGAATCATTTTAGTTGATCTCCTCTGTATTCATTCATGCGTATCTATATCCTTCTTATATATGGTCTCCACGCCTGTATACAATATTCTAAATGAGGTCTAACAATCTCCATGACGACATAATATTAGATGCTGTACATAGATTTAGTACAGCGGTGGCCAGTGGAATTTGGGCAGTATTGATCAGAAGCGTTAATAAATGCTATACTGATGGTCGGTGCAGTATTGCCGAAAGCTATTAATCCAACAACAGTGGGGCATCACATTCCAGAATCCAATTAATTAATTAATTACATAGTTGTGTACTTCCACAATTATACTATACAACAGTGTTAGGAAAATCCAAAATCCATCCCAAATCCATCCAAAATGAGAAAACACATGGGATGTCTTCCTTGATTCGAGGACAGAGGTACGTATATAAAACAGGAACAATATTTTCCATTTCTCATGTCCCCACATCAGCACAAAACATTTCATATTTTGTATAACATCTCTGTGGCTATAAATTCAATTGACCTTAATTATAGTTTGTTTTCCACATACTACGATATTGGTGCTTACTTGTATTAAGTACCAGTTTAAGATGTGCTACGTTACCTTTAGCAAGAAGAGATGGAGGATAATGTAGAGAACATTGAAAACATTTGCTGACAAGTCATCATGGTTAGACACACTGTTACATCAAACTAGAGGCAGATTGGTTTAGAAGAATGACTGTTGCAGGAAGTGAAACATATCTACTATAATTTTTTATTCATATTATATCGAGTTAAGATTTTTTTTCATTTCTAAATGGGATTTGGGACATTTTCGTTAATTTCAACCATATGCTTCGATCGCATAGGCTATATGTTAGGTAACAAACGAGTTTTTAGCTAAACAAAATTCACGACACGAGTAATTTAACAAGATTAAACAGGATTTGAAAACCAAGCCAAAGGCCCATATGGCAAGTGGACAAGGAAGCTATTGACTTATGGAGAGTCCAACCATATTCATCTAGGTGTGACCCAGACATGGTCGGTGCAGTATTCCCGAAACCTATTAATCTAACAGCAGTGTGTCATCATTGGGGCATCACATTCCAGCATCCAATTTATTAATTAATTAGAGTTGTGTACTTCCACAATTATACTATTCAACAGTGTGAGGAAAATTCTTCCAAAATGAGAAAATACGTGAGATGGCTTTCTTGAGTCGAGAATAGAAGTAATTATTTAAAACAGGAACAATGTTTCCTATTTCTCATGTCACCACATCTGCACACAAAAAAATATTTTGTATAACATCTATGTGGCTATAAATTCAGTTTACCTCAATTATAGTTTGTTTTCCATCTACTATAGTACTGGTGCCTACTTGTATTAGGGTCCAGTTTTATTTGTGAAATATTATTTTAAAATGCGTTACTTTACCATTAGCAGGAAGATATAGAGGATAATGTAACGAACATTAAAAACATTAGCAGGAAGACATAGAGGATAATGTAACGAACATTAAAAACATTAGCAGGAAGATATAGAGGATAATGTAACGAACATTAAAAACATTAGCAGGAAGATATAGAGGATAATGTAACGATCATTAAAAACATTAGCAGGAAGATATAGAGGATAATGTAACGAACATTAAAAACATTAGCAGGAAGATATAGAGGATAACGTAACGAACATTAAAAACATTAGCAGGAAGATATAGAGGATAATGTAACGAACATTAAAAACATTAGCAGGAAGACATAGAGGATAATGTAACGAACATTAAAAACATTTGCTGACATATTCTTCATGTTTCGACCCACTTGTACAATAAACCACAGGCAGATAGGATTAGAAGAATGACTGGTCCAAGAAGGGAAACATCTACTATAGTTTATGTGTCATATCGAGTTAAGATTTTTGTCATTTCTCTATGGAATACTTCAGACATTTTCGATAATGTCAACCGTATGATTCGAGCGCATAGGCTACAGGTTAGGTAACAAACGAGTTTTAGCTAAGAATGTTTCGCGACTCGAGCAATTAACCATTATCAAATGGCCATTTCATATAACCTAAATGCATATATTCATCTTTTTGTCATATTTGATTGTTCTTATTTTAATTTTAAATTTAAATATATTTGTTTTCAAATAAACGGCAATTTTTGAGTCTGTGCATTTATTTCCTTAACACCATCTCCACGACGACATAATATTAGAAGCTCTACATATATTTAGTACAGCGGTGGCGAGTGGGATTTGTGACGTATTGAACAGCAGCGTTAATACATGCTATACGGGTAGTCGGTGCAATCTTCCCGAAAGCTGTTGGTTCAATAACAGTGTGTCAACCTTGCGGCATTACATTCCAGAATCCGAATTACTAATTAATGACATGGTTGTGCGCTTCCACAATTAAACTGGGCAACGGTGCTAGGAAAATGCATCCAATATTAGAAGTTACAAAACAAAAGTGGTTTCCTTGCAATATTACGACTTCCTATCAAGCAAGGATGGGAGTAAGGAGGTAACGTTGTCACGTGTGTTATGCTGTGTCATTCGGGTGCACACTAAATTGTTGTGCTGCGTAATTTGCGTTACCGTTACGTGGTTTCGTCAAAACCTTCATATTACAAAAGCGTATCGTACTTTTCGCATGGTGCATACATTTCTGTGGCACATATTTATTATATATTGGATTAAATGGTCTTATAATGATTCAACCAATTCAAAATAGTATTGGCTGTGGATGCTATGGTGATGAAACTCAGTCCATAAAAATGGTGCGTTCCATGTCAGACTGAAGCAACAATTTCAAGGCAATTCCTGATGTAACAATGTATAATAATGATAGAACCCCGTTATACGAAATAAGAAGCTGCTCCATTGTAGTTCTTTTCCAATTAATAAAGCAGTTACGAGAAAAGCATGATGAGTATGTTGTTCATGAATATGAAACGCACACAAATAACATCACAACCGATTATAAAGGATGTAGGGGAAGGCAGTGTTAGTTGAGCCACTCGGTTAGATGAGCCACTAATGTTTCCCAGGAAACTCCAGCAGCGATAATTACATGGTACCACCCAGTGATTTATCATGTAATTAGAAGTCTGTAAAGGCAAGAGGATTAAGAAGAAGACAATATACTAATGGTCTGTGTAAGACAATATACTAAAAGCCTGTGCTTCTTAATCTTAATCCTAGTTTCTAACTTCTCAATAAGCCGAAGAGAAGCCAAAACCTGTGCCGACCAAGAATTCTTCACTGTTCATAATAACAATGTTATAACATATAATGTAAAACTTCATTCGTGATTGGGATCAGTGAAAATTTACTGTTGTCACTCCGGATGAAAAAAATTAAGTCTCACAACTGTAGTTTTATTTACAAAGGCACTCCAAGTTGGTAGAAAACAGGTGGCGGGTGTTAACCTTAATGAGTCAGACATTCCCTGGATTGGGAAATCACCGAATCTGCTTTTATATTAATGGCCTTGACAACTTTGGTACAGCGCACATAATTAACGTCACGCCGAAATGTACGCACTTACTGAAATCACTTTCTTGTGCCTTTGATTAGCACGCTCTATTAATAACACAGCCTTCGTGATTCCAACTGGTCAGTAGGTCCATAGTCGATTGTTATGCAAACTTCACCACGTAATACAAAATGAAATGGTTTACTGTGAGAGTTTTGGCCACATATACGTTCGGTATATAACGACCGACATTCAACGTTAGGCTAACTCTTCAATGGAAAGGTTACGTCGTAGTTAGATGGAAAAAGCACACAAACCCCCCCCCCCCGACACACACACACTCACTGTGTGTAACATAGTATATATATATATATATATATATATATATATATATATATATATATATATATATATATATATATATATATTAGTTACAGTCAATCTCCGTAATCAGTAATTTCGCGTAAATACTTATATGTTTAAGCATTACGCAAAATTACTGTTTCAATTAGGCATTTCGCGAAATGTCTGAACATTTCAATCATTACGCGAACTGACTGAACATTGTCATCGCATAGTTTGAATGGTGACCATTTCAGTCATACTGTGTAATAATAATTTGTGTACTTTTATCATTATATATTGTTCCAATATTAATTGTGCATTAATATCAGCTTTCATACACACACATATATATATATATATATATATATATATATATATATATATATATATATATATATATATATATATATATATATATATATATATATATATATATATATATATATATATATATATATATATATATATATATAATATAGCCGCGCTAAAGAAGATGAAAAAGGGGAAGGCAACAAGAAATGACCAAGTCAACATCGAAACGTTGGAGGCAGGAGAGGACAACATCGCCAAAGCCTTAGCCAAGCTGTATACGAAATGCATATCAGAAAGACGAATCCCCACTACCTGGAAAAATGCACAGATGGTGATAATCTTCAAAAAAGGCAAA
>BSQZ01000025.1:9252500-9422601 GCA_033239005.1 Lamellibrachia satsuma
TTCATCAGTATCCTTACAAGTCATCACATTTTCCCAGCTTATATTCTCTAACACACAGGTAAAACTGAATATATTACGTTCAGTAAAATTTTCATTTTTAGGTCGGTTTCTAATATACTTAATTTTATATGTACTTTTCATAATAATAAAATTAGGTAAGTGGTCTGCAAACAGGTTTACTGAATTTTTATAATTTTTCATATACTTTAAGGGTCAGTATAAGTATATTAATATGATCAATACGAGTTGCAGAGTGATATGTTATTCTTTATGGCAGTGTGATGCAGGGTAGTAGGTTTTCCCTAATTAAAACGTCCATGTATACCTTCGTTTGACACGAGTCCTTTTGTAATAGGTCTGTATCAATGTCACCACAAATTATATAAATTGTTCCCTACTGTTTAATAATATATATATATTTAAATCATAATATATGCAATTTAAATATTTTTCAACTCTTCGGATAGTCCTTTAAGACTGCAAATTATGTGTTTTTAGAATTTCTGTATATTTGATTCTTGGAGTTTATATTCCTCGGTTAGCTGTAGATTGGACAATATACATAATGGTAAAATACTCAATAGTTTCTTGTTTTCACCCATTATTGTTATGTTTTCCATACAATTTGATAAACATCCTCTCAACTTTGCAAGAATATATCGCAACCCTGAATACGACACACGTAAAACAATAACGTACCCTTTCATACAAAAGAATGTCATCATAGTTGCAGTAACTGATACACAACACAAGTCAGATGATTACCGTAGTCAGGGGATGTCAAAAGTCGAGGCGCTCAAGAAGAAATTGCTTGGTATAAGCCTATAAGGTTTTGCGCAAGCAAAGGTGTCTTTCACCTAACTGATTAGGCACGACAACGCCCTCTATCATTAGTTTTCCTCTGCGGAACACTGTCCTTTTCCCCGCAGGGAAAGATTTCTTCATCTGCACTCGTGCTCTTTCCTTTCTCTCGTAATCCTCCTTTATCATGTCCTCCAGTCTGTACACGCCAGTACGTACACGCCAGTCTGTACACGCCAGTATGTACACGCCAGTCTGTACACGCCAGTACGTACACACCAGTACGTACACGCCAGTCTGTACACGCCAGTACGTACACGCCATTACGTACACGCCAGTCTGTACGCGCCAGTACGTACACGCCAGTACGTACACGCCAGTACGTACACGCCAGTCTGTACCCGCCAGTACGTACACGCCAGTACGTACACGCCAGTACGTACACGCCAGTCTGCACACGCCAGTATGTACACGCCAGTCTGTACACGCCAGTACGTACACGCCAGTACGTACACGCCAGTCTGTACACGCCAGTCTGTACACGCCAGTACGTACACGCCAGTACGTACACGCCAGTATGTACACGCCAGTCTGTACACGCCAGTACGTACACGCCAGTCTGTACACGCCAGTACGTACACGCCAGTACGTACACGCCAGCACGTACACGCCAGTACGTACACGCCAGTCTGTACACGCCAGTACGTACACGCCAGTACGTACACGCCAGTATGTACACGCAAGCACCTGCCGTCGATGTATTTAGGTTGGTTTTGGCAGACAATAGGATTGCATTTCGAAGTGGTCTCGTCACAATGGTCGCAATTATTGCTCTGGTAGTAGATCCATTGTTAACGATCGAGCCGATCATGTGGCAATGTTCCACGCTCTCCTGATGATGATGCCTCCGAGGTTTTGCTTGAAGAACACATCTATTGCTAAGATTTCCTTGACATCCTCATCTTTAGTTGCGTCAACGCCAAACACTCTAATTCCCCATTCGCGAAAAATTCGTTCCATTGCATTTAGTCTCTCATCGAAGACCACCCTCGCCTGCGAATCTCGCGTAGTTTCGTTTAGTGACTGCCCGTGGTGTCAGTAAGACCGTATGATCACCAGAACACATAGTGCCATAACAACTGCCCGTGGTGTCAGTAAGACCGTATGATCACCAGAACACATAGTGCCATAACAACTGCCCGTGGTGTCAGTAAGACCGTATGATCACCAGAACACATAGTGCCATAACAACTGCCCGTGGTGTCAGTAAGACCATATGGTCACCAGAACACATAGTGCGGTCTTACTGACACCACGGGCAGTCACTAAACGAAATGTTATGGCACTATGTGTTCTGGTGACCATACGGTCTTACTGACACCACGGGCAGTTGTTATGGCACTATGTGTTCTGGTGATCATACGGTCTTACTGACACCACGGGCAGTTGTTATGGCACTATGTGTTCTGGTGATCATACGATCTTACTGACACCACGGGCAGTTGTTATGGCACTATGTGTTCTGGTGATCATACGGTCTTACTGACACCACGGGCAGTTGTTATGGCACTATGTGTTCTGGTGATCATATCGCGTGACGCTTTGCTTTCTACGTTATGAGCGATAAATATGGATATGGATAAATAAGTAAACCGTACCATTCAATAATTGTCATACGCTAATAACAGGAGAAGGAGAAGTGCAGTACAGTGGAAAACCATAAAGAAAGTGAAAGTCATTGAGGGGTTATCGAGGGGTCGTCGAGGGTTAGCTCCCCAGTGACCGAAACAAGATCAAGAAGAATAATTTTAAATATAAACAATAAGTCTGTGACTAACCAGTACCATGTGAAACAACGCTACCGCGTATAGTGCTTATCTAATTTCCATGCATTATATCATGTTTCAACTCTTTCCTTGGTAAAATGTTTTACTGCGCAAAAGCACGATGCCAGGCGAAAAGCATCTATTTCCCGTTGCTCTAGTACCAAGATTTACTTTAAAATGGTTACTTTTGTGGTGTTGGCCTGACTTTCTGTACGCGTATACGCTTTAAAAAAATTGTTTGGCATGTTAATGGGACTATTAAAAAAGCATTGTGTTAATTTTTTATTCATGTCTATGTCAGAAAAAATTCATATTATTTTAAATAACAATATGTTAAATTATATGTATTATATATTAAATAAAATAATATATATATATATATATATATATATATATATATATATATATATATATATATATATATATATATATATATATATATATATATATATATATATATATATATATATATATATATATATATATATATATATATGTATATATATATATATATATATTATATATATATATATATATATATATATATATATATATATATATATATATATATATATATATATATATATATATCTGCACCGAAGTGAGTTATTGTTATGATTCATCGCGGAGAATCCAGATTTGCATGACCACGTGCTAACGAAAAGTACCACGAATTTTTTCGCAGCATCGCGTAACGCTAGAAAACGGACCGGCACCATCGTCATCCAGAAAAGCACAAGGTCGTATTTTGCAGCGAGAAACTGTTCATTCAAGCCCGGCACAGTTTTGAAATCGAAGAAATCCTCATGCAACGCAGCTTGGTCGACTACCAACGTTTGCAACACACGTCAGACTGAAACACACGTAAAAAAAAACGTCATCGATAGAAGCGAAGTCGACGAATCGCTCTTTGAAAGCTGTCTGCAGACTGTCTAACACTGCGACAAACACCGGCGTGGCGTCTTCCGTGCGCACCTTGTCATCGTCACAGACTTATCTAGTGAACCGGAAATGCAGCTCGTTGCATGAACTTTGAAAAGAGACAGCTTGCCGTCAAACCCCTTTGCTGCTTCGTACAGATTACACAACAGCTTTTGCTTTTTTTAAACAGCTTGTTCAGGTGTCCACAAATATCTGCCAGGGCGCAGAGACGAATTTGAAACTGAGTGTCCAGCTTAGCGACAGGACGACCGTTTTCCTTAAGAAAGCTGATGATTTGAGGAAGCATTGCAAAAAAATCTCCATAACTGCTCCACGGCTCTGCCAGTGAACACTATTGTGAAACAGAACATCGCCATACTCTGCGTCAACTGTGGCCAGGTGATTTTTTGGTGGTTCAGAGCACGGGCGCAAATAAAATTCACAATTTCAACAAGAGTTTGCATCGTTTCCTACAGGTTGCAGCCTCCTTCTGCGCATATAGCTTGGTGATGAATAATGCAATGATAAGAAAGCAGGTTTGACTTTCCAATTTGCTGACGGAACATCATAACGAGTCCAGAGTGCACATTGAAACAAGGTTGTCCCATTTTAACTCGTTCTCTTGACAAAATTGCAGTAATGCATTACAGATGTCTGCAGCTGTCGTTCTGCCTTTCAATGGAATAAGGAACAAGATGTCTTCTGAAACGCCATTATCGAAGTATCGCACAGATACCAACAGCTGAGCAATATCACTTCCGTCTGTGATCCCGTTAAGTGCAATCGACCAAGCAGGGCAGGCTCGTAACTTACTCAACAGTTGCTTGAAGTCGTCGCCACTCAGATCCTCACAGCGACGAACACACGCGTCGGCTGATAGAGGCAGTTTTCTAATCTGTTCGATAATTTTCTGTTTGGTCAGAAAACCCGCAAACATAACGTCGGCACCATGAAGGCCTTTTTGAACACTTCGGCATGAATAAATGGCACCTGGTGTTGAGCAAGGTAGTGACAGATGCGATAGCTAGCTTCGTTGAGATGACTCACACCTTGAGCAAAAACCGACACACTGATCACCTCGCCCACATATGCATCAAAGTATTTTTTTATCTCCTTCAGCCGCTCGCCTTTCCCTGATAAGCACTGTCAAAATTCGTTTTATGTTTCAAGTCGTAATGTCGTTTCACGTTGTACATCTTCATCTCAGCGACACTCTCGCGGCAAATAAGACAAATGGCTTTTTGATCGTATTCGCGTTAGCCAAAAAAAAAAGAACTCATGCTCCCAGTTGTCATAAAAAAATCGTTTGCCCGAAATATCAATTCGACGTTTCTTTTCAGCAGATGCAATAGTTTTCGGGATCGCAACAAAACACTTTTCACAGTGTAATTATTTTAATACAGCAATATAGTCAACTTTGATTTTACAACGGCTAGAAGGGTTGAAACAGCTATGCCACTTCGGTCTTCGGAGTCGAAACGCGAACAGTAGTGAAGGTTTTAATGTAACATAAACGTTGTGCGCATTTTATTGATCTGCACAATCGACTGGTGGCGCTTTGCAATTAAACAGTTATTATTAATGTCATTGGTGGCATAACTATTTGAAAGGCAAAGTTATTCTAATTTCAGCAATCTAATGATTAGAAAATCCATGCATGCTCCTTTAAGAGACTTTGGGTAATATACCAATGCCATCGGCAATTTATAAATCGAATAATGTATACCTTCGATACAAAATAAAAATCAAGACTAACTAATGTTAAAATGCATAACAATCAATTATCGACGTTGGACAACTGCGCATAATTAGTTAAACGCACACAACATAACTACCAATACGCGTTTCCTACGTTAGTAACTGCCCCAGCATGAAAATGAGTTGACACACATACATATATGTGTGTGTGTGCGTGTGTGCGTGCGTGCGTGCGTGCGTGTGTGTGTGTGTGTGTGTGTGTGTGTGTGTGTGTGTGTGTGTGTGTGTGTGTGTGTGTGTGTGTGTGTGTGCACATCGCATCAGACAGACAATCATCGTTGAAGCGTCCTCCTGTTGTCCCTTCGCTATCTCCTGAAACTTCCACGAAGTAATTTTCAATGGAAACCTCTGTCGAGCAGTCAACATGAGAGGAGATATTCATAAGATCACGTGTGCGTCATATGTCCTGTGTTATATTGTCCAAGGTCCAATTGCCAAAATGTATCAACTGTGAACAGCCACTGAAAATGAGTCGGATCTTCCTTATGATCGTTATTGCGTTGTTATTTCTGCTACGTAGTAAAAATTGTGAGTGCAGTCTTCTCTTTTCTTACCTAAATGTCTACAGTCAATGGACAATAACTATTTATAATAATGTGCATAATTATTTCACATATATACTAGATAGTAAATTTACCACAACTAGTAAATAATGTACTTGCTATAAAAGTACCTAAATTTAATAAACGTCCAGATACGTGCCTTCTTACTCCCATGTTTCCGTTCACATTAACCTAGTCGGAAACCTAATCTCTTTTAGATAAATAATTGACGACAACAGGAAACTCCCAATGTACTACTTGTATTGAGATACATCATGTATTAAATGACAACCCGCATTAAGGTACGATTTTTCGCCAATCCTTTGAGCGGTCACTTAAGACATGGTATACTGTAGCCATTACATATGTGTTATTCTATATTCTACACTATTACATATGTGTTATTCTAGGTTTAATTTTGTTTAATTTGTCAGCTGTATATAATTGATGTTGAGGTTTCACCAGAAAAAACTACTATTACCATTAAAATTACCATTCGCATACACATGCAATGCAAAACTACTGCACACACACACACTTACGACGAAAATACTTACACGAGTTCAGTGGTCGACAATGGGAATCTTGAGACACGAGACCTGGACAATCGAACCCACTCTACAGCACACCTCGGTTGGAAATCGAGTCTGCGACAATGGTTAATGACGGCGTCGCCGTCTACGAAAAGACAGCGCGGACTCTCTCAGTCGTTTCACGTCGACTCGTATTAATAATGCAAGTGTTGACGAAAACCAATTGCAACGATGAATCCACGGGAGCATTAGCTGCCTCTAGCCAACGCCTCCTCACTCGGGTGCCGGCGGCTTTCACGTGCACACACATCAACGTCTGATGTCAGCTGCTCAGCGGTCGCTTTAATGGTTCGAAGACGCAGCGACCATCAGTCAGTTTGATTAGTCACTCGATTTCCAGTGCGCCGCCGTCATCAAGTTTCTCCCTTGAGGGTTCGTGTCATCAGCAGTAGCAACGTACACCATATGTGTTCTTCGTGACAATCACGCACGGACGCACGCATGCATGGACACACACACACACACACACACACAAACGCACGCACGCACACGCGCACGCGCACGCGCACGAAGCCATTATTTATCTAAAATAAAATGTTTAATCTACGTGTATTTCAACCTTGTTTTTAAATGTATCCATGCTACTAGCAGTTATACAATATGTAGATAATTTGTTCCATTCATTTATTATCCTCTGTGAGAACGAGTACTTCCTGACACTGATCCTTTACTACTGTTACCTCATGTCCTCTAGTTATATTATCTTTCTTGTGTGAGAAAATAATAATGTTATCACTATTTTCATACTAATTCAATATCTTAAAAATTAAATGTGTCTGTGTTTGTGCGTGTGTGTGTACGTACACACACATATATATATATATATATATATATATATAAATATATATATATATATATATACATATATGTATATATATTTATATGTATATAATTATAATTTGCGTATACACATTATTTACGTTTATTTTGCTTGGCTTAATGAATAATAAAAGGATTAGTTTATGTTCTGAACAACTGCCATTAAAAAATATATAAATTCAGGTGACAGTGGCAGGGAACTGCTGCTGAATAATATGTAGGCATATACTGTATTATTATTAATATTATTGTTGTTGTTGTTATTAGATTATTATTATTGGTTGTATTTTTATTAAATGATTATATTTTGTCAGAAGATAATGATATCGTATAAGTGTTTTGTATAATTGTATTATTTAAACAAATACAATAGTTTTAGTCTTTGACTCGTCAACAATCCATATTGTTTTATTTTTAGTTCGATTGAACAAATATTCAAAGAAAACGATGACTGAAATCGGCGTTTCACGACCGAACAAACAACACGTGTGTGCGTAGGATAATGTTAGGGTTAGTGTTATCTGACCTGACAGGTGTGGTATCACCTCGGAATAATGCAATATGTCTACGTTTTTTATCCAGCAAGGAATTTCCTCGCCACCTAATTCTAACTACATTTGTAATCCTGGCATATCGACCTGTTGAAACGTTGACTTGTGCATTAACCATGAATAATATGAAAACATGGTTAACGTAAAAATGAACTAGATATGATCTGTTCTGTTAGAAACAAAATGGAGGCGTATGGACCTTTCCATTAAACCGCGCCCCTAGTGAATAAAAAATAAATCACTGCCTTGTGACGTCGAGTGAGGGTAAAAGTCGGATTGTTTATCGTTTTAATCTCAGTGTTGCTGCATTCGCAGAATGGGGCAAGCTTGGTTTTCTTAAGTGGTCATATGAGCGACATCGCAAATAATCGAGATCCCATTACATAGTTGATTCTGACGCATATATTGTCGAGTGGATAATGCTGTAAATTATTTCATCTACGTTTTTATTTTTGAAGCGACTAAAATGTTAAATAAAATTTAAAAGAAAACAATTAGAATAAAAAATAGAATTTCAGTTTAAAATCTAACGTGAAAGTTGGAAAGGGGATTGTTTTAACAGTCCGCTGGTGTCAACTAAAAGTATATGAGATAACAATTTACAAAGTTATTACGCAATACTTATAAAATCGTCTTAATTATTTTTTTATGCGTGGTCATTTCGTCGAGTTCGGTAATAATCGATATATCATTACATGGTCGATGCATAACGCACATGTGGTCGCCTTCTTTCGTTTTCACACCTGGTGGAAGAGAACATAGCCAATAGTTAAAGGGTCGTGTGACATTCTGCACGCGTACTCCAGTTGCAATTAGCGCCGACATGATTTAGTTAGATAAGGCCGGAACTCAAATCAAAGGCTGTGATGCCGGACAGCTGGCCGGCCAACGGTAGGCGCGGTTTCTTAGTTTAATTGTGTTCCCCAAAAATGCGAATCGATGATTCTTTGAACAGCCACATGGCGTTATACATGTTCGCTACTGAATGCTGTCAATCAATCTTTCGTGTGGCTATTAAAATTCTAACTTTTGTCTACCGATCTTTTAATCACATTTCACTATAGGTTTTTAATTTACCTTAAGTTATTTAGCATAACCTTTCTTGTTAGCGCTTATGAGCAGATTTCTACCCCGGATATATGGCGGATAATAAATGTATGATAAAAGTAATGCTAAGTACATTAACATAGACCGAGTAGGAATTTGTTGCAGAATGTGCTTACAAAGAACTGGCCCGCGCATCGTAGCAATTAGTTGCAATTAGCGGCAATTTCTGTAGCTGTAGGTTGATTACGAACAGAACGTGTGACTCGGCTGTGGTATGAATCGGCTAATGAATTAGTTCGTCTCAACTTGGGTTGAAAACTCTGTTTTGTTGCATGGTAATTTGGACGATTTCGTTAATAATCGTTATTGTATATGCTGATCTAATAAGTTTGACGATTGTTTCCGCCTGTGGCGCCACAGTCGGTGGGCGCAGGGCATACACAAGATGTCACTGCTGTCGGAACCACGTGGTCGCCCGGTCTCCTCTTCGATCGAACGCCATTTTGTTTGTAAGTAGCTGTGGCCCGACTGACTCGCTAGTCCGGTTGATGAGGATTTAATTATCCGAAAAGCGTATCCGGCACGGAAGTAGTTCCTAGTGGGCGGACGAGATGCCAGGATGGAGCAGCTACCATCGATGGATGAGTAACTCAGGGACGTTTCTATTAATAGTGAATGTGTACAATAAACTTTGATATCCATAGGCGTTCAAAGTCTCCAGACATTTTTGAAATTATATTTCCCTATGCGTCCAAATTTCAAAGATGTCATCTAAATATCATAAATATAGCATGCTTATTTTGGCATTTATCCAACGCTTGGCTTTCCTTTTCTGCCATAGATAGGTTTGCATAATTGGGGGCATATTTCTGACCCATAGCTGTCCCCATATATGTCTATAAAATTGGTCTTGAAAATGGAATACGTTGTTGTTAATTGAAATTTGGAGTAACTCTAAAACGTCTTTTTCTGGTCTGTCATAGTGTGGCCCCCGTGCGAAGGCCTGTTTTACTGCTTGTATACCGGAGGTGTTATCGATATTAGTATACAGGCTTTCGACATCCATAGAAAATAGTATAACATTTGGGGGCACCATTAATTTCGTGACCTTTTCAATAAAATCGAATTGTCTTTGACATATCAATTATGTGAAATAGCTAAAGGTTACTGAAATTAATCGATATATTCCGCTATTCTATAATATCCTGTTCCACAATCAGATAATATAGGACGTCCCGGGGGCATTTTGCCCTTTTGAGGCAATTTTTCTGGGGCGTTGTGAATTTTGGCCAAAATATATAATTGTCTTTCCCTAGGCGCATCAGTGGGATCTAGGTAAATCATTTGTTTGGCCGAAATGTATCATGTCCGTTCCAAAGTTGCTAGTACTGACGATATTTTATTTGCTGCTAACTCTTCCATTGGGGCGTAATGTCTAGTGTTCGCTAACTGCCGCTTGTCCTCTTGCACATAGCTATGTAATGGCATTACTACAGTGTTCGCTAACTGCCGCTTGTCTTCTTGCACATAGCTATCTAATGGCATTACTACAGTGGCTGAGCCTTTACCCGCCTGCGTTATTATAATCTCTTTGTTTTCCATGAGTTCTCTAATAGTCTCCCTTTGTTAGGTAGATTGGGGGCGTGATTATTTGGGGCCGTTGTACACGCTATGGTTAGGGTTAGGGACGATATCTCAGCAGGTAATCGCGGTCCCCGTCTGAGAATATGTCCGGTGGAAGATTGTGGCCGCATAATTCAGCAGGTGATAATGCATCTGCGCACATTTCACTACATCGCTAAAGTGCATCCATCAGCTATGTATTTAGCAAGTGTTCCACCGATGCCGACACGTCAGACATCACAACGACGCCGGCTCAGAAAGTGCGCGGCGTGTGCTACGCCTCCTTGATATACACCTTCGAAGGATGTACACGATGTCACGGGACGACGCTGCCACGATATTTCTGAAGGAGCACATGTATTGTGATACAAAACAAAGATTCATTGTACCTAGAATTTGTATTAAGCACATATAAGACGAATTAGACATTATGCCATTAAGCTTATTTTTTATTTCATTGTCCTTTGCTAAAGATGAACGCGAAAATATCTAGCAACAATTATTAATAACCCAAACCGGTACGTAATTAATGAGTACAAATTGTAATATAAATATCATCCGTGGTATATTAACTTTGTAGTCGGTCGAGTGATTTTGACAACTTTTGTTCTGATGTTGACTAAAACAAATGTCAGAAGTTGCATTTGTGCAGGTGTGTTTTGGTGTGCATTGTGTTTTCTCAATTCTGCTAATCATAACATTTGCTAATAAAAAGAAACGGAAACATGCGTTCAACCAACCTTTCTTGAAACCATTTATCCTTTCTTGGACTTACCCCATTAGAAGACTCGAAGGCTCTAGTAACTGGTGTGAAATAGCTTTTCGTATGCGCATAAAATCCACTGAATATACATGTGCCGCTATGACAGTATTTTGTTACAATGGTCGGTGTAATTGCAAATACACTGTTCCGGGAGACATAACATAAGACAATAAAGAAATATATTAAACCATAATTTTCTGCTTAAATATATATTTTAATATATACAACAATGGTCATTTACTGGAAACGGGCAAATCAGCTACGCCACCGGGCGGACAAGTTCTACATAATTGTTACACGACAATTCCGTCAGGTGCCGCTAGCTGTTTTCATCATCTTCGCACGCGCGCTCGAAGATGACGCGTACAGAGAACTACTTCAAAAATGGATATTACTATAATAAAGTAAATATTGAAAAGTATTGGTGTTTGTCTGTTTGTATATGAGTGTGTGTGTGTGTGTGTGTGTGTGTGTGTGTGTGTGTGTGTGTGTGTGTGTGTGTGTGTGTGTGTCTGTGTGTGTGTATATATATATATATATATATATATATATATATATATATATATATATATATATATATATATATATATATATGTATGTAGGTATGTATGTATGTATGTATGTATGTATGTATGTATATGTATATGTATATATATATATATATATATATATATATATATATATATATATATATATATATATATATATATATATATATATATATATATATATATATATATATATATATATATATATATATATATATATATATATATATATATATATATATATATATATATATATATATATATATATATATATATATATATGTATATATGTATGTATGTATGTATGTATATGTATATGTATATATATGTATATATATATAAAATATATATATATATATATATATATATATATATATATATATATATATATATATATATAACATATGTGTGTTGATGTGTGCCAGCGAGGCGGCAAGTTATATATGTTGGGTTAGTTGTTTTTTTTTTAGTTAATAAGGAAATGTGTGAGGGAAATGTCTCCAACATCGTTCCGACAAAGTGAATGGCTTCCTGAGATTCCTCACTGTTGCATTGAAATGTGCACGTGATCGACACTCTGGTGTGTCTGCGCAGACAACCGACGCGAAATAATTAGTTGTATGAGGGGTGGCCGAGGACTTAGTAAAATACCCTAACGTTGCCGGGGATGCTGTGACGCACGTATTTTTTGTGGTGTGCGCATGCGCGTTGTATCATATGTACCGGATGTTGTGGTTGTGTCTGTACAAAATTCATCACCACTATTCTAACTTATATATTCGCATCCCTTCCCACCCATATATAATCCTAACCCTAATATGTAGCCAGCGCACTGCCCCGTAAACGGCTGACCGTAATCGGCTGCCATGTAAACGGCTGCCCCGTAATCGGCTGCCCATAAACGTCCTAACTTAACCAGTGCCTTATCAGGTGTTCGCTTTGTGTTAATCTAACATTAATTAACTAAGTTGCTTCATTCTTAAAATGTGGTGTTTTCTGACGAAATCAACGCACGACAGCATGCATTCACGTGGAGTTACTAGAGCGGGACGGTGCTACTACGGACAATAAATGAATGGAACAAATTGTCTACAGATTGTGTAACTGCTAGCAGCGTGAATATGTTTAAAAACAAGGTTGACACATATCTCAGGAGGGCGGGTTATAAGTAGATGAACATTGTTGGACTCTCGATAAGCCAATGGCTTCTTTGTCCACTTGCCATCTGGGCCTTTGGCTTGGATGGCAAATCTTGTTAAATCTTGTTAAATCTAACAATGGCTTATTGTTCAGAGACAATTGTCATTGTGTATGCTGGTCTAGTAACTATGACAGTGGTGTCCGCCTGCGGCGCCACAGACGGTGGTCGGTAGGTGCGGCAGCACACAAGGTGTCACTGCTATCGCATCTACGTGGTCGCCTGGTTTTTTTTTCTCGATCAAACGGCCATCTTGCTTGTAAGTAGCTATGGTCCGGTTGACACGCATGTTCGGCTGTTGAGGGTTCAATACCCGAAACGTATTGGGCAGGGAAGTAGTTCCTAGAAGAGATGAAACGACGGAACATCTAGCACTGGTGGGTGAGTGACTCACGGACTTTTCTGTTGACACTGAATGCGTACAATCAACTTTGCTATCCAAACATTACCCGAATCGGTGTTGACGTCGTCTCTCTTGCACCAGATGTTGAAGCTCCTAGGAGCTAGCCCCATAATCTGTAGGCATACAAAGTATTGGTAAACCTTTTTATAAACCCAAAAATACAGGGGGACGGACTGTGGGACATGGGGTAGTCTTGTCAACAAAAATCCGTAATTGTCCGCCATTCTATCAGCAGCTAGTTGCAGATGCACGCTAGCCGGTATTACGTAACGCATTCATTGTCTCAGATATGTTTTGTGGTTGCTTGTTTACTACGGCTAGTTTGCTTTTCACATGGCCATGTTTGCTTGTTGTTTGGGGATTATCTTTAATTAGTACAATTTTGCAATCAATGGCACTATTCCTAAATGGACCATATTGTGTCATATGTCACATTTCGGATTACGGCTAGGGACGACAATATGTGCAAGTATTGCCTAAGAAATTGGGTTGTCGTTGACGACATCTGGCAGGCTAACGGATCGACAGAAATAATTTTCGTTTTATATTGAAAAAATGAGCGCTTTTTATCCAATATCAATATGCAACAACCGACATCAATACATATCAAGAAACATACGCGTCGATACAACGAAAACTGAGCTTCGGAACAACAATTGTGTGAATTTCCGAGAGCTGACAACCGTCAAATTTTGAATGAACTAGACCCACAGCGAATAGCATAGGGAGAAGTAAAAGTTGCAAAAGCTTCTAATACAAAACATGTTTACTTACCCATAAACCGGCATTGATTTATACGTATTATGTACAGATTGCGTGCTTCCTGTGGTGTTCTCTGTAAAAGCTGATCTCAGCTAAATTGGTAGAAGTGCAGTGCGTTGACAGCCAGTCTGACGAAATGGGTGAACAAAGAGATGTTTCGAGACAGCTACTGTAAAAACAAAAGGTGCATTATAAACAACGAATTTGTGACCTAACAAAATGTGGATGGTTTATGTATAAACGTCATTTGGTTTTGTAGATAAATAATAGCTATACTACGGAGTACACATATTTGATATGGTGTTAATTTTGATACATATTTCGAGGATGGCTCTACGAACCTTTCTGCTGGCATTCTACATACGGTTATACATTTCATATGGAGTTGTGATTAATATGTTGGGACATAGTATTTATTAGTGACAACTATCTTTTTTTTCTGTTTCATATGCAACAATGACTGTATATTAGCCACCTGAAAAAATGTGGCTAGATTGATGCTGGCAGGGAGAGGAGACACTTTCTAAGTGTTGTGACTGACCGTTGGCTAACGTAACTGTTATGTGCATTTGTTCCACAAAGTAACGGAGGTGGGAACTGCTAGATGCATCGATAATAAAAAAGACATACCAGTTAACACAACTGTTCGATGATACTATTAGCAATATAATAAACATTCCCACACGGCCGACGTTGTAGTAAACACCATCTTAGAGTGATCACTTCCGGCGCATGCGCATAATTTCCATCAATTAATCTGCATAATTGAATAACAATAACATAGACTAGTAATATTATTTATGCATGTTATACACTTTACTGCATTACAACATGAACTATGCCATATAAGAAACATTATAATCAACTAAATTGTTTAATTAGTAGTTGTTATCAGATAAGTATAAAGTGAACATGTTTCAAGAGTTCACAACACAAATTCAGCTAAAATGGTGTACATACTATATAAACGGGTAGACGTGTTGTCGTAAGAGGTTGCAAGCTCAACATATAGGGATTGTCAATAGCATGGATGGAGGATTATACGTGGTCTGGGGGACGACAAATATCTTCTCTTGGAGCTGCTCGATGAGCAACTATAAGAGACTAGGTGACTGGTTTCTCCACCGACCTATAGGAGGTGCAACACGGACTGCCCGAGCCGGCGACTTGAAATATAGTCCATTGGCAGATAATGGCTACGCGTCACTCACGTCATTGGTCTCTTATTTTTTAAACAAAAGAGCATCGATCATTACTTGCTCAGATTCAGATTATTATTCTCGATTCGCATTAGTTGGTCAATCGGCATCAGTATTATTATAAACGTAGCAAATTTATGTCAATCCGTTATCAATTACATATAAATTATTATGGTGATGTCCTTTCTTGCATTATACTGTCTCAATGCTTTCATTAAATCACTCTACATCACTCCCAATACAAAAAGGCTATATATATAATGTTAGTGTTTTATGGCACTCCAGCACACATGCAAACTTGTTCTCTTCCACAAACAGCAAGGTCACACTGATAAGCTAATGCTTTCGACACGTTTTGATTTTACTGTGCTTCTCTACAATCTAAAGCCTGATACATAAGTAAACGTCTTGCAACATATTGTGCACACCTAATCGATTCAAATAGCATAATTTACCCTACCAATAATAACTAACCATAGCACTGTGGCAATGTCTTCATTTTGTTGGACCCCCGACTGCAAAGGTATTTCTTAAAATAGCTGAAAGCAAACAAACAAACATAAGTTATAACATTTACATCCATTAAATTTAACAAAGGTAATAATAAATACATTTGTATGTGGGCGTTTTCACGTACAGGGTACACTTTTGCCAAAATGCACTTTCCCGCATAGTATCGAAACAATTAATTGTGTAATATTAATTCAGTCTCATTATCTGTCAGTTCTGTGTATGGCATGCGACACCCCGACCTTTCCTGTCCTACTGAGTACAACCACCATGAGAAATTTAACTGCCAATTCTGTGTCATTTCCTGTTCTATTGAGTGCAGCGATGAAGAGCAGGTTGTTGACGACAACAGACATCTGGAACTTGCCTGCGGGGGGAGAACACTTTTATTCAGTGAAATCCCACAATGATTTAACTTTACAATAAGCAAACATTTGGATAAAATAGTTGTTTATGAACCTGCTAAATGGATATAAGTAATCCAAATACAAATTCAGCAGTCTTAAGTTATCAGTTTAGTCAACTGGTCTAAAAAAATTCAATTCAAATTTATTGCAATTCTATAGAAAGAAGAAACAATACAAAGCAAAGCGAAGTCCTATCTAATAACATGAAGTGAACAATAGGGGAAACACATTGTACAATGTTGTACTCCATTTAAGTTTCATCAGCTACAGTTTTGGGCCATTGGTAGTTTGGAACCTTTGTGTTTGGGGAAATAGATTTGAACTTAGCAGAGACATAACACGTGCAGTAGTACTGCAGGAACTAGTTGCCCACCCAACCAAATTACATAGTCGATATCCACAGGCTCTCTTCATCCTAGGGGCATTGTTAGAATACATTATTAGAATACATTATACTGCTTCTGCAAAGTCGCAGAGGCAGTGTAGAAAAAGAAGGAAGCCTGGAAAGAAATAGAGAAGACCAATGAGAGAGCAAATCAACCGGATAAAAAGATGAAACGCACAGAACGAGCAGAAGAATAAAGTGGCAAAGAGAGCTGTTGCTAAGCAAGGAAAGATGTGGAAGCAGACACATATAGCAAGGTAGATGAGGATGGTGGAAATATGATGATATATAAAATGGCCCGAGACGGGGATGAGAATTGTAAGGACGTGAAGGGTGGGACCCTGATCAAGGATAGAAATGGGAAGTTAGTGACACAACAAGAGGACGTGCTGAAGGTGTGGGAGAGCTACTTCAAGGAGCTACTGAACAAGGAAGGAAATAACAATGATCTGGAATAACCATCGTATGTAAAGGGAAAAGTGGAGTTAACTGATAGTACGGATAAATAGATGCCAACTGGGATAAAAGGGATGAAGAAGGGAAGAGCACCTGGTATCGATAATGTGCGTGTGAAGAAGATAATGGCAGCGGGGGAGAATGGAATCAGCTGGACAAAGGGGTTGATAAAGACATGTATGAGGCAAGATGAGTGGCGGACAATGCTAACTGTCCCAATCCCAATGGAAGGGAGATGTGCAATACCCTGGGAAATACAGAGGCATCACACTTCTAAGTCCCATCATGAAGCTGAGAGAGCATCCTGGATGGGAGGATCCGAAAGAGAGTAGAGCAATAATTAGGTGAAGTACAACAGGGATTCAGAAAGGGCAGAGGGATGACTGATGGGATGTTTGCATTAAGGCAGCTGGTAGATAATAGGTTGGAGATGCAAAGAAGAATGGCAGTGGGATATGTGGAGCTGGAGAAGGCCTATGATACAGTCACAACAGAGATGGTGACGGCAACAGTGAGATGGATGGGAGTTCCAGAAGCAGAAGCCAGGATGGTGGAAGCAATGTATGAGAGAACAAAAAGAAGAATTGTGGTTGGATCTGGGTTGTCAGAATAGTTTCCAGTTAACATGGTGATGACATTAATCAGAAGGAATATCAGCTCGAAGGATGTTCTATGGTAGCAGACAGCAAACAAAAACTACAGGAAGTGTTGGAGGAATAGAAGGGAGTGTTCAAGAAGCACGGACTGAGAATGAGCCGGGAGAAGACAGAAGTGATGTGGGATGGACACCTGAAAGAGGACTTGAAAATTAGTTTGGATGGTAAGGAGATGAACCAAGTGGATGGTACCTTGGAGGAATGGTTAATGGGGATGGACATTCATAGGTAGAATGGGATGTCGGATAGAGCAGGGAGCGAATGCTTGGGGAAAGACAGAGGGAGTCATGTTGGACAGAACAATTTTGAAAAAGCTGAAAAGGAAAGTGCTGAGAGCTAGTCTTACACCAGCATGTGTGGTCTGGCGACAGTGGCGTTGACAGAACAACAACAACAACTGCAATTTTGTTTAGAACAACTGGTTTAGTCGAATAACAAGATCAAAGATTGTTGACAAAGGGAAGGATGAACGACCTGAGGAAAGAAGATGGGATGCAACAGGACAGTTGAACAGGAAGATTGGTGAGAAGTAAGGTGATATGGGCAAGCCACATAGTAAGGATGGATGCAGGCAAACTAGCAAAGAGAGCAGAGGTGGAAAAACATCAAGGACAAAAGAAAAGGGGAAGCCAACAGCTCAGATGGAAGTACTGCGTGAGGAGGGATACGAGAAGATCGGGGGAGGATGAGAGATGGATAGGTGGCGGCCGATAGAAAAGTATGGAAAGAAACAACAGAAAAAGTGGCTCGACAATATTTTACCTGTCCCCAACCCATGTACAGCAGGGAACAAAGAGGAAAAGCACCGTTAGTTTGGTAAAAAGAGTTATGTTTAATAAATCCAAGAATGTGATCAAAATTTTTATAAATAGCGTATAAATTGCTTATAAGAAAAAACATTTCAATCCAAAATTGCAACATTTTAGCATCCCTCTACAGACATGGTGTTGTGTTAATATGGTGCACCATTTAGAAAACTGGTGCCTATGACAGTAACAGGATTGTCCCCATAGCCTTTTTCTCTTGACAACCTTTCTCATTGAGTGATTTATCTCATGCTTAATTGCTGACCACGACGCTCCACAACTGGATAGTGGACTGGAAGGTGGCGGCCACCATCCTGTTATAGTTGTCTTGGCCAGTGTTGAGCACCTTGGCATTGAGGATCACCTGATCTACCAAATCCATCAGACACGGACTAGTCCACGAAAGGTGGCAGCGGGCAGAGTCGTTCATCCTGTCTCAGACAAACACACAAGTTACATAGATCTGATTCAGTGAATCAACCAATCATATGTATATCTGTTTGAGCTATATGCATTTTACCAGATGGTTTAATCATATAAATGACGTACTCTTCTTGACTACAGCATGCTCATCAAAATAAAATATCCCGTGACAAGATGAATGTAGATGGAAATAATAAATAACAACATTAAACAAATCAAGCAGGTTACCAAAGCAAAAACCATTACCACTCAGCGCCAATACTGATTTATTAGAGCAATTGTAAAAGTTAGTTTTTCAATCTAATGTGACATTCACCCCTCCCCCAGTATTCATCGTTACAGTTTTTGCAATGTCTGTTCCAGTCATAATCCAATGAATTTGCAAGAGGACCATGAATGGCTTGCTTGCAAAGCGGTTATGTCTACTTATGACACGAACCTGTACCAACACACAAAGTGGGGACACCACCACGCTGCGTAGCTTGGGAGGACAGCCGATCTTCTCAAGTAGGCGGAAGAATCCCTTCCTGCTGAGAAGGTCGAATACCTTGGTTAAGTCAATGAACGCCACGTAAAGGGACATTCCCTGTTATTTGCACGTTTCTTGGAGCTGGCGTACTGAGAAGATCATATCGATGGTGGATCTTCCTGCTCTGAACCGGCACTGGGATTCTGGGTAGACAAGTTTCTGAAGTCTGATTAGCAGGACCCGAGCGAAGGCCTTCCCCACAATGCTCAATAATGATATGCCCCTACATTCGTTACAGTCAATGCGGTAGCCTTTGTTTTTGTGCAAGGTGACTATTGTAGCCTCCCGCATTCCACGTTATATTAATTTATTTTATTCTAATACTTCCACGTGATAGCTAAGTTTCTTCCTGTTTCTATTGGGGTTTTCCAGTTTATTTTGGTTGGTTGGAATGCACCTTAGGGTTTTTGAACAATAGGACTTCCACTGGTATAATTTTAACAGGGACATTTCATTACAAACTACTCATGCCCATGTAATGCAATCCACCGCGCGTCTACAGCTCAGTTGCCCTGCAAAAACATTTCCCTTCATTCTTCATCATCTCAAATGTAACCTTCCCTTATATTTTATCGAATAATCCTTTATCAGTTTGGGACTTGTGCTTTTCTGGCCTACGGGTATGGTCCTCAGATCCACTAATTTTAATTTATAATTATGTGTTTTTTTTCACTAAAAGTGCTACTTTTAACCGTTTACACGGCGCTAGCGCATCGCGACCCGACATTTACAGCGGCGTGTGGAAGACTGTTACACACATGTCAACTCTCCGTCATTCGTACGGAGTCCCCGTCATTTTTACATACAACCTCCCCGACAGTGGCGCTACTCAGCAAATCTACGTTGATATAACGTAGAATAAGAAATGACTGGTACCCAACATGGGAACCAATAGGAACACATCAAATAGTCGCCATTTTCAAGATGCTTAATGCGAATGTATTTTGGGCTTCTCAATGGCGAAACACACTTAGAGCGGAAAATTTTTATTCTCTATTTTACTAACATGTAGACCTACATGCAGTGCGAATACGTATCGTGATACAATTGACAGACATATGATAAGGGTGAGCTACATATAAATCATGAATAATTACTGGTTTTAATATGTGATTTGTTTAATGCTATGTAAATACATGGCATGTTTAATTGGTGTTTTCAACGCAATTTGTTAACTTGTGGTGTAGTGTTTTGTTTATGTGTTATGGAAGATAAGATGTTGACTGTTTATTGACCTGCTTTGCAAAAAATGGTGTTTGCCAATGAATACAAAATGTAAGAGGCATTGAAGTGTGCAGTAACTGTTAGTGGTCGGAAAAAACCACAATCATGGACAACAACACTATCAATCACCCGTGAGTGTTCATGCGTGACATTATCCGGTGTCACACAGACGGCTCATAGTCGGATGAGACAGCGGTCCCATCAAGACACAACACTGTAAATTTCCAGAGAGATGTTGCTGACAAAACATACCAACGATGTTGTTTGCTCTGGTAAGAAGAAGGGGCGGTAAGACTATTATGGTGGCGTTCTCTTTGGTGGTAGTAGCAACGTGTTGTGTCTTGTCGTATTTGACCAACCGTGACGTGTTATCTGCACGACCCGATATTGGATATTTGTTTGAGTCAGATGGAGGGAGGGAGGAAGGGAGGGAGGGAGGGAGGGAGGGAGGGAGACAGACAGACAGACAGACAGAGACAGACAGACAGACAAACAGACAGAGACAGACAGACAGACAGACAGACAGACAGACAGAGACAGACAGACAGACAGACAGAGACAGATAGACAGACAGAGACAGACAGACAGAGAGAGACAGACAAACAGACAGAGACAGACAGACAGACAGAGACAGACAGACAGACAGATATACAGACAGAGACAGACAGACAGACAGACAGAGACAGACAGACAGAGACAGACAGACAGAGACAGACAGAGAAGAGACAGACAGACAGACAGACAGAGACAGACGGACAGACAGAGACAGACAGACAGACAGAGACAGACATACAGAGACAGACAGACAGACAGACATACATAGACAGACAGACAGACAGACAGACACAGACAGACAAACAGAGACAGACAGACAGACAGATAGAGACGGACAGACAGACAGAGACAGACAGACAGAAAGACAGAGACAGACAGACAGACAGAGACAGACAGAGACAGACAGAGACAGACAGAGACAGATACAGACAGACAGACAGAGACAGACAGACAGAGACATACAGAGACAGATAGACAGACAGAGACAGACAGACAGACAGACATAGACAGACGGACAGACAGAGACAGACAGACAAACAGAGACAGACAGACAGACAGAGACAGACATACATACAGAGACAGACAGACAGAGACAGACAGACAGACAAAGACAGACAGACAGACATACAGAGACAGACAGACAGACAGAGACAGACATAGACAGGCAGAGACAGACAGAGACAGACAGAGACAGACAGAGACAGACAGAGACAGACAGAGACAGACAGACAGAGACAGAGAGACAACTACTTCGGTAAGATGATGGTCTGTACGCAGTACAGTTTCTGTCCCAACACGGATCCTTGTGGCACGCCGCAGCATAGATGTGCGTTGAACGAAGTTGCGGGGCCGACAGAGACACATTGCGTTCTGCCGCTAATGTAGCATCGCATCCAATCCAGGGTTTCTGCAGTCACACCAAATGAGTGTTGAAGACGCGTTAGTATAATGCCATGGTCGATAACATCAAACGCACTGGACAGATCAAGCATGACCAAGACAACTACACGTTTTTGATCAAGGGCTTCTGTGATGTCGTTCTGGAATTTCACAAGAGCTATCTCGGTTGAATAATTATTTCGGTACGCCGACTAGTGAACATCGTGTAGATTGTTGATGTCCAGGTTATCTTTCAAACTGTGTTCGACCATTTTCTCAAGAAGTTTTGACACGTATGGTAGGTTTGAGACAGGCCGATAATTATTCAGAACTTCCTTATCGAGGCCTGGCCTTTTAAGCAATGGTCTCACAACTGCACGTTTGAAACATGCCAACGATTTGTTAATAATGGTTGTAATCATCGGCATGACACTGCCTCAAAAGCCGCGTAGGGGTCAAATCTAAGTCACATGTCTTGTTGGGCGAATTTGTGATTATTAGTTTCACCTCGTCAAGGGTGGCTGGCAGAAACCTTAGAAGCGGAATTCCGTCAAACAAGACGTCATCATCCAATGCTGTTTCGAAGATGTCACTTGGGTTGTCGATGTTGATGCTTCGTCGGATGGTAGCAACTTTGTCAATGTAAAAGTCACCGAAAATAGTCGCTAACTGTTCGGCCGATTCATGGGTTGGTAAGATTACCCATCAAATGACACGTTAATTTGAACAGTTGTTTCTGATCTTTGCCGCAGTCTCTGATTTTTGCAGAAAAGAATGTTTTCTTGGCACTGATCATCAGTTTGTTGACTACGTTGTATTGCTCCCTGAACAGCTGTCGGTGAACGGTAAGTTTGGTTCGCCGCCATACCTTCTCTGCTCGCTTGCGTGAGTGTTTGGCGTGTCTCAGTTTGTCTGAATATCATTGCGTGTTTGGTCTCAGTGTTATCGACTTTCTTTGGACTGGAGCGTGTTTGTCGACAACCGCTTAAATTCCCATGGTATAGGCGTGTACAAGCTCATTTAGCGGCCTATCAGTGTCGTTCAAAATTGGTGTTAAGTACTTGATAAATTCGGGAATACAAATGTCCCGAAGCTTCCTGAAAGTGACCGGCTGGCGAACGCTGTCTGGCTTCGTTAAATTAATTCTAAGACACACAGCCAGATGGTCGCCAGAAGGGTTGCCCTGTGTGTCTCCAAGACATGGCTCAGAAACTGTTGGCATATCAATCAACAAGGAACTAATGTCCCGTGTGAAGACAACGTCCAAAGTATGGCCCTTCATGTGTCTGGGTCTCACCACGTGTTGTACCAATCCATGAGCTTCCAACGTGCCATTGAAGCGCACCGCATCTGAATCGTTAACGTTGTCGAGGTGGAAGTTGAGGTCACCTGTTTTGATTACATCGTTAGTTATAACAGCAAGGCGGTCCAAGTACAAACTCCACTCGTCGAAAAACGCACTGTTCTTAAAATCGTTTCGGTTAGAGGGAGGCGGACGGTACACGATGCATAATCTCATATTCACATCATTGGAAATGACCGTACAGTCCATATGTTCGAAATGTGTGAACGTGCCATTCCGTGTAGAATCCATGGTCTTAATGGTCAATCCGCATTTGTAGAGTACGGCCACACCTCCACCGCGCTTCTCACTGGGTCGAGAGATGTGTTGTATTGTGTAACCATATGGCACGAGTTCGTTTATAACCTGACAGTGTCGGTTCCTAGCCATATCTCAGATAAGGCTAGCACATCGATGTCCTGGGAAATAACAAAATCTGCCACAGACAGAGCTTTATTCTTGACTGAACGAGCGTTAAGACAATATATTTTTAGTGGAATGTCACTTTCACGGTGTTTAATGACACGCAGATTAATCAGCTGGGATACATTTGCACTGGCAGCATTTACAGCCCGTGGAACAACATCGAAACGGTGTGTAATTCGTGTTTGAATCACACGTTGTTTCCGAAGGCCGCCTCGTTTGCCATGTGAAGTTGGGCGCGTTACGGATAGTCCCAAGACTCTGATCAATGCATGTAATGTATCCGGTAATCGCGGAGTGACACCCGTAGAAGCTGGGTGCAAAGTCCGAATGATATTCAGTAGACTCATCGCGAAACAAAGAGCCTTGGTAATTGCCATCAAGCGAATTAGGTCACTTGCTTGTTAGGCCTACGAAGACTTCTGGTCCACAAAATGTGTAGGCGTCACGGATGGCTGACGTCTGTCCAAAAGCTATATATAAAACATCTTAAATTATAGATATCATAGACTTTGTCGATTTATAAAAAAAACTACGTTGCAGCATTTCTGCTTGCTGCCTGTTAGGCGCTACCACCTATAAGGGTGATACGTACTGTAAATGGTATGTTATTATCTTTGGGCTATGGTTGTTCGAGTGCTTCACCCCACTTTAAATTAACCCTCAGCGCAATATCCTATAAGGACTTTGCTGAGTATTTATCCTTCTATATATGGATAGCAGACCACTTTTGTATTCCTGTGCTTGGTGGTGGATTGCGCAGAAGATGCGCGACATGACCTTGTAGTGCCTACGACAGTGGACTAGAAGCCAGTGTAGCTCCTTCAGGACGGGTGTGGTGTACACCCGACAACTGGTCTTCTGATGATACACGCACATGTATTCTGCAGACTTTATATTACAAGAGCATGGACATGCATGTCTAGTTCAGCATACGGAATTCACATGTTGGTCATACTTAGATGTTAATAGTATTTAACCCAATATATCGGACATAATACAATTGTTCTATTTGCGAGCATGCATGTTCTCTCTTCCTCGATTCATGTGTTCAGGCGCGACACAGCTACCGCTTAACTGGAGTGCCCAGTACTGGCTTAAATCGACATACAAATAAAACAGGATCCTAGTTTCATTGTATGTCGAATTAAACCAGCGTTGGACACTCCAGTTTAATTTTTAATTAATATATATATAATTTTTTTATTATTTGCTAATTAATTGAAAACTTACTAATCACGTAACACATATTTGATTGAAAACAGTATTTCACATATATAAGACATGTATTGACAATATCAATTATATCTGACGTTCAATATTTGGCGGGACTGAAAGAATACACCTGGAATACAAAATGGTCCAATGACTCTTTACCGATACTGTATACAGGTGAACTTCGTTAAATATGTTCCGCCAGGTGGAGTCCACCTACCGGCTGATGGCCGTACTAACAATAGCCGAGGTGAATATCACAAGTCTGCAGGCATATCGCCTGGTGGCGAGAAACTCGCTCGGAGAGCGGCGCTACGAAATAGTGCTCAGTAAATGTAATTCGACAGAACTAAGAGACAATGCTCGCTGACGGTAAGTTGACAGAACTACGAGATAATGCGCAGTGAAGGTAAGTTGTCGTGTCATTACTTGTACGTGTTTTGTCGTGACATTTATTGTACGTGTTTTGTTGTGATATTTCTTGTTCGTGTTTTGGTGTGCCATTTCTTATGCGTGTTTTGTCGTGACATTTCTTGTACGTGTTTTGTCGTGACACTTCTTGTACGTGTTTTGTTGTGATATTTCTTGTTCGTGTTTTGTTGTGCCATTTCTGGTACGTGTTTTGTTGTGCCATTTCTTCTGCATGTTTTGTCCTCCCCCAGTGTCGACCACTCAGAGTACAACGACGGTGACCGAGAGGCCGGGCGTAACGGGGTCAGTCGACGACCTTCGTCAGGTCAGATCCACGACACACGTAGCCACGGCGCTCACCGCCGTCGTCGTCGTTTTCGCCGTCTGTCGGTCTGTCTGTCTGTCGCTGCCAGTTAAATGTAGACGACGGATCTATGGAAGTGTATGTCCGTTGTCGTCACCCAACTGTAGACGACGGATCCACGGAAGTGTATGTCCGTTGTCGTCACCCAACTGTAGACGACGGATCTACGGAAGTGTATGTCCGTTGTCATCACTCAACTGTAGACGACGGATCTACGGAAGTGTGTGTCCGTTGTTATCACCCAACTGTAGACGACGGATCCACGGAAGAGTATGTCCGTTGTCATTACCCAACTGTAGACGACGGATCTACGGAAGTGTATGTCCGTTGTCATCACCCAACTGTAGACGACGGATCTACGGAAGTGTATGTCCGTTGTCATCACCCAACTGTAGACGACGGATCTACGGAAGTGTATGTCCGTTGTCATCACCCAACTGTAGACGACGGATCAACGGAAGTGTATGTCCGTTGTAATTACCCAACTTTAGACGAAGGACCTACGGAAGTGTATGTCCGTTGACATCACCCAACTGTAGACGACGGATCTACGGAAGTGTATGTCCGTTGTCATCACCCAACTGTAGACGACGGATCAACGGAAGCGTATGTCCGTTGTCATCACCCAACTGAACACACCACGCGCCCTGGATGAGACATGCTTACATGTGTAGTATTAATGTGTTGTCAAATATGTTAAGTTTGCAAGCGAGCGCTTTTAATTTGTAAATGGTTGCTAACAACTAAGCGGTTATACAAATAGGACGTGCCGCCATAGTCGCCAATAGGATATTGTCATGCTATTTGCGTCCTAACTCAACCTGTGCAGCATATTTTGGGCTTTGTTTACTAAACTAGTCCTCATTGTGGCAAAATAACACGTTTGTTTGATACTTTGGTTTTGTGCATTCCGGTCTCCCTTAATACGTTAGTTGTAGTCATAGCTACCCCGATTTCATAGAACTGGGCATGTGCCTCCCATTTTTAGAACACATTCTGAGTAAACCACTTGCTTAATATTTTTATATTAATCGCACGTGGTTAGTTTTTATTATCTCTTATAATGTTAATAGTCCCACAATCATGACTTTTGTTTTGCTTACACGAAGCGTCGCGATGACGTGATTGTTACGTAACAAGACAATCACTAACCACGTGACATAATTGTTTACTTGCGGAAATATGACGTCATCGAGGTAACATCACTTCGTGTAAATTCAGCTTTCGAAGCACTGGTGACATTGTTCTCTATGAGAGACGACATATTTAACAATATATAACAAGATTGCCATCCAATGCAAAGGCCCAGATGGCAAGTGGACAAGGAAGCCATTGGATTATAGGGAGTCCAACATGTTTAATCTATACGTAACCCGCCCTCCTCAGATAAGTGTCAACCTTGTTTTTAAACATATTCACGCTGCTAGCAATTAAGCAATATATAGATAATTTGTTCCCTTGTCCTCTGTGAGAAAGATTACTTCCTGATATCAAATATACACTGATCCTTTACTAATGTTACTTTATAGCTTCTAGTTATATCCTTCTTGAGTGAGAAAAAATAGTTCTGTCAATATTTTCGTTCCCATATATCTTAAAACATTCAATTTGATGTAATCTTAACCTCCTATTCTCTAGGATTGTTAAACCACATTGTTTTAGGCGTTCTTCAAAACTAAGGTCTCTCAGTTCTGGAATAATTTTAGTTGCTCTCCTTTATATTCTTTCAACCGTATCTACATCCTTCTTACGATGTGGTCTCCATGCTTGTATACAGTATTCTAAATGAGGCCTATCTATTGCAGGTGTAGTATTGTCGTCCACACCTCTGCTGTCACGAAGGATTTGCATGCCACTCTTACAATCAACCTCCGCGTAAAAATGTATCATATCACCCTGTTACAAGTTATATTGATGCGCATATTTTGCACATCTTTATTTAATTTTATAGGCGTGTACAGTTTTTATTGTACATAATATACATAATTAAGTACAGTTTTCATGTTGAAATTTGACTAGAATAAAGACAACATTACATGTTGTATATCATTATGTTACATCTCTCAAGTGTACACATGTTATGATGTCGTAAACAGCTGTGGAGTTGCCCTTCCTACCAAATATGTTATTGAATACCCCTCCGCCAGTCAACCGTTTTATATTTATAATCAAGTTGACTGGCGCCACTGTGCGATATATTGATTTCGTCACTTGTATGTTGCTGTATTTCCTTAGTCTTTGATTTCGGCAATGAGTTCATCGACGCAGTGATGTTACAGTCTGCTTGATTCCCGTACGCGCGCACAACATTGAGTTATTGTCTATATTGCTGGTCGTTCTGGCAGATTAATGGCTCGAAGACAGTGTCGCATCGACTGATCGATTCGTTTTCACTGGTCTTTAGTAATTAGTCTGGCATTCAAATAGTATTGATCACATGTCGATATTGCTCAACTGACCGAGTCTGTCAGTGACGCACGTTATATGGGGGATGTTCACTAGGCTGTTTCAAAGCTGGACTACGACAAAGAAAATATGTGCCTAGATAGAATATGCTTAACTCGATAAGTGATAATATTGTAATACTATGTATTAAGGGCCGGTAGCCATAGTGCCTGTAGACACTTCGACATAATAACATTTTAATATAAAAAAACTTCACGCATGAAAATAAATATATCAAAGGTTTTTTTCTAATGCTATCTCCACATTCCACACGCTACATAGACAACCTATAATGCCATATAATTCACCTCAGTAAAATAAATTGCATGGTCTCCACAATCCCCACATAGAACAGACGCACTGTATTATCATTACAATCTTTCCAACACAAAAACACCCTGTAATGTCTTCACAATCCCCCACTACAAAGAACACTGCAGTGTCATTACAATCTCCCCAGTACACAAACACACTCTCATGTCATTACAATCTTCCCATAATAAAAACACACTGTCATGTTATTACAGTATTGCCAATACAAACTGTATTGTTGTCACAATCTTCTCATTACATGCATACAAACACGCTACATTGTCAATACAATGTTGCCACGATATAGACGCACTGCATTGCCATTACAGTCTCACTCTACAAACATATAAACATATATATATATATATATATATATATATATATATATATATATATATATATATATATATATATATATATATATATATATATATATATATATATATATATATATATATATATATATATATATATATATATATATATATATATATATATATATATATATAATATATATATATGTAATATGTATATGTATATGATTCTGCTGGCAGATTGCAATGAACTATATATATATATATATATATATATATATATATATATATATATATATATATATATATATATATATATAGTTCATTGCAATCTGCCAGCAGACATTACATTTCACACCTGTCTTCCAAAGGGTCTCCAAATATGCCAAAAGGCATCACCATTAGCTGTTCAAGGTATACCCCAGTTGGTCACTGGCCTGCCTTTTCTTTGATTCTGTAATCTTCCATCACAATGTACACAGTGAAGGCCCAGGTGGTGGTTTATGTTGATACAATAATTAGGTCATGTCAGCAAATAAGCTCAATCAAGAGTGAGCATCAACCCACATGTATATCATGTTAGATTGCTGACTGAGCTTGAAGCCAAGAGACTCGTGGTAGGCAAACTAGGATAAAACCAAAGCACAACTGCCAAACAAACCAATTTGGGTATAACACAGTAGACAGAATCCACGCACGCACGCACGCACGCACGCACGCACTCACACACACACACACACACACACACACACACACACACACACACACACACACACACACACACACACACACACACACACACACACACACACACACACACACACACACACACACACACACACACACACACACACACACACACACACACACACACACACACACACACACACACACACACACACACACACACACACACACACACACACACACACACACACACACACACACACACACACACACACACACACACACACACACACACACACACACACACACACACACACACACACACACACACACACACACACACACACACACACACACACACACACACACACACACACACACACACACACACACACACACACACACATACATGTATATAAATAAACTGACCGTTCGATCGAAGAAAAGATCGGGCGACCACGTGGATGCGATAGCAGTGACACCTTGTATGCTATTGCGTCTTGTGCCCACCGAATGTGGCGCCACATACCACCGTCATAGTCACTAGAACACCTTACACAATGACCATTGCCTCCGAACAATAAGCCATTGTGAGACACGTAGTCGCACCTCGCCGCTCTAGTAACCCCGCGTGAATGCATGTTGCAATGCGAATATTTCCTCGGAAAACAACACATTTTAAAATTAAAGCAACGATCCAAGATTTAGGCAAAGTCAATTCACATTAAATTAATACGAAAAGGGCACCTGATTAGGCACTGATAAGGCACTGGCTGGGTTAGGATTAAGGGTTAGGGTTAGCCCACACAAATTACGGATTCCCTTTTGGGTTTTAAGCCGTTTATGGGGCAATGCACTGGCAACATACCAGAGCCCAATTTGTATATATTCCAATCAAGCGTAAATTAACCGGAATCATATGAAACAATACGGTCCATGGGACATTTGGAAGAGTGCCATTGATTACAAAATGGTACAAATAACAGGATCGTTGCGATAATTCTTAAACATCATGCAAACACGGACAAATGCTGTAGACTCCATACGTAAATGTTGTGGAATCCACCTCCCGTGAGTAATTGCTTTTTACTCCATCTTTTGAGATTGTGGACGCCATCTGTCGTGAGAAAATGCTGTGAAGAATAAAGAGAAATAAAAATCAACGAACGGTATATGTTCCTGCCACACCACGGACAATAAGGAAAAGGACGAGAGCAACAATTTCACCTCTGATGTGTAAATGTGGTGGACTCCTTCTCTCGTGAGTAAATGTTATGGACTAAATTCCTCGTGTATAAAATGCTGTGCACTCCATCTCTTATGACAAAAACCTGTGGTCTCCAACTCTCATGAGTAAATAATGTGGACTCCATGTCTCACGAGGAAATGCAGTTTATTCCATCTTTCATGAGTAAATTCTGTGGACGCCATATGTTCTCAGTATATGCTGTCTGTTCCGTCTCTTCTGAGTAAATGCTGTGGAGTTTCCCTCTCATGAGTACATGCTTTGGACTCCATTTCTTGAGAGTCAATGATGTGGACTATATGTGTAGTGATACAATGCTGTGGATCTCTGATGTGAAAATATTATGAATTCCAAATCTTATTGGTAAATACTGTGAGCTCCTCTCATGATAAATGCTGTGTGCTCCATCTGTCAATAGTAAATGTTGTGGACTCCATCTCTCATCAATATATGTTGTGGACATCAGCTCTCATATGGAAATGTTGTAGACTCCATATGTTGTGAGTAAATGTTGTGGAATCCACCTCCCACGAGTAATTGCTTTTGACTCCATCTCTTGAGATTGTGGACGCCATCTGTCGTGAGAAAATGCTGTGAAGAATAATAGGAAATAAAAATCAACGAACGGTATATGTTCCTGCCTCAACACGGACTAAAAAGAAAAGGACGAGAGCAACAATTCCAACTCTGATGTGTAAATGTTGTGGACTGCTTCTGTCTTGAGTAAATGTTGTGGATTATATTCCTCCTGTGTAAAATGCTGTGCATTCCATCTCTTTTGACAAAAACCTGTGGTCTCCAACTCTCATGGGTAAATACTGTGGACTCCTTGTCTCACAAGTAAATGCTGTGGACTCAAAATCTCATGAGTAAATGCAGTTTATTCCATCTCTCATGAGTAAATGCTGTGGACTTAGCATTTACCCAAGAGAGATGGAATACACAGCATTTACTCATGAGAGATTGATTCCACAGCACTGACTTATTATAGATGTAGACCACATATTGAGATATGGAGTCCACACCATTTACTCATGAAATATGGAGTCCACATCATTTACTCGTGAGAGATGGAGGCCACAGCATTTACTCATGAGTGGTGGAGTCCACAGCTTTTTCTCACAAGAGATGGAATTCAGAGAATATACTTGACGCTGTGGGTTCCATCCTGTGGAAATTTTTAGAAAATGCTGTGTACGGGCTACAGGGAAACGGACGAGGGCATCAATTGCATCTCTCATTCTTAAATGCTGTGGACTTCATATATTTTCAGTAAAAGTTGTGGGTTCCATTCTGAGTAAATGGTGTGAACTCCTCCTCTCATGAGTAAATGCTCTGGACGCCATCTCTTCAAATCAATCCTGTGGACTCGATGTGTAGTGATAACATGTTGTGGACTCCATCTCTCATGTGAAAATGTTGTGAATTCCAACTCTCATTGGTAAATACTGTTTGCTCCGTCTCTCAAGAGTAAATGGAGTGGATTCCTTCTTTCAAGAGTAAATAATATGTACTCCATATCTCGTCAATAAGAGCTGTGGAACCCATCTGTCGAGTGTCAACGCTTTGGACTGAGAAAATGCTGTGGACGCCATATCTCATGAATATATGTAGTGGACTCCATATCTTACTGTGGCCTCCAATTCTCGTGAATAAATACTATGTACTCCACCTCTCTTGTGAAAATGTTGTTAATTTCAACTCTAATGGGTAAATGTTGTGAATTCCATCTCTCATAAGGAATTCTCACGTACTCCATTTCTCAAGAGTAAATGCTACGAAATCCATTTCTCAAGAATAAATGCTGTATATTCCATATATTGGGAGTCAATGCTGTGGACTCCATATCTCCTTGGTAAATGTTGTGGACTAGTGATGAAGAAGAAGAAGGGGAAAAAATTACGAAAAGTATCGATGCCAGCTCTCATGTGTACATTTTATAGACCCCATATTTTGTGAGTAAATGTTGTGGACTGCACCTCTCATGAGTTAATTCTTTGGAGTCCGTCTTTTGAGAGTAAATACTGTGGACGCAATCTGTCTGGAGGAAATGCTGTGGACTCCATATCTCATGTGAAAATATTGTGAACTCCAACTCTCATGTGTAAATATTATGTACTCCATCTATCAAGAGTAAATGCTGTGGACGCAATCACTCATTAGTGAATGTTGCTGGCTCCGTCTCTCCTTAGTAAATGGTGTGAACTAATGATGAAAACGAAAGGGAAACAACAATAGATGTAACTTTGCAAGCCACACTCTGGACTTCAGAGAAAGGAAGGAGCGCAACAATTGCATCTCTCGTTTGCAAATGCTGTGGACTCCATCTCTCGTCAGTAAAAAGCTGTGGACTCCATCTCTCGTCAGTAAAAGCTGTGGACTCCATCTCTCGTCAGTGAAAAGCTGTGGACTCCATCTCTTGTCAGTAAAAGCTGTGGACTCCATCTCTCGTCAGTAAAAGCTGTGGACTCCATCTCTCGTCAGTAAAAGCTGTGGACTCCATCTATTGATTGTCTATGTTGTGCACTCCATCTATATTAAATAAATTTTGTGGACTCCATTGTTTTATTAGTAAATGCTGTTCACTCCATCTCTCATAAGAATAAATGCTATGGACTTCATCTCTCACAACTAAATGCATTGTACTCCATCTGTCTTTGGGTAAATGCTGTGTAATTCATCACTTAAGAGTAAATGTGTGGACTCCATGAGAAAATGTCACATACTCGATCTCTTATGGGTAAATGCTATGTACTCGATTTCTCATGAGTATATGTTGTGGACTCCGTCTGTAATGAGTAAATACAGTCTTCTCCATCTCTCATGAGTAAAAGCTGTGGACTGTTATGAGTCAATGGTGTGTAATCGATCTGTCATTAATAAATGCTGTGTACTGCATCTCTCATGACTAAATGTTGTGAATTCCATCTCTCGTGGGTAAATGCTGTGGACACCACCTCTAATGAATGTATGATGTGGACTAGTGATGAACAAGAATGGGAAACAAAAATTAACCACTGGTATATGTGCTAGCCTCACCCTGGACTACAGGGAAAAAGACGACAGCAACAATTCCATCACTGATATGTAAATGTTTTGGACTCGTGAGTATATGCTGTTGACCGCATTTCTCATGAGAAAATGCTGTGGACTCCAACACTCCTGTGAAAGTGTTATGAACTCCAACTCTTATGGGTAAATACTGTGTACTGTATCTCTCATGAGTAAATGTTTTGGACTTCATCTCTCATAAGTAAATGCCTCGTACTCCATATCTCATGAGTAAATGCTGCGTAATCCATCTACCAAGAATAAATACCGTGGACTCCATATCTTATGTGTAAATGCTGTGGACATATGTTTTCAATAAATGCTGTTCCACCTCTTCTGAATAAATGCTGTGGATTCCTCCTCTCGTGAATAAATACTTTTGACACCATCTCTTGATAGTCAATGCTGTGGACTTCATGCGTAGCTTTAACATGTTGTGGACTCCATCTCTCATGTGAAAATGCTGAAAACTCCAACTCTCATTAGTAAATACTGTGTGCGCCTTCCCTCATGATTAAATGCTGTGTGATCCATCTCTCATGAATACATGCTGTGGACTCCATCTCTTACGGATAAATGCTGTGGCCTCCAACTCTCATAAGTAAATGCTGTGTGCCCCATCTATCAACCATAAAAGCTGTGGAACCCATAACTTGATATTCAATGCTTTGGATTGCATCAGCCGTGAGAATGCTGTGAATTCCATCTATGTTGTGGAAATGTTGTTAACTCCAACTCTCATGGGTAAATGCTGTGGGCTCCATCTCTAATAAGGAAATGCCGCCTACTGCATCTCTTAAGAGTAAAAGCTACGTAATCCATCTCTCATGAGTTGATACTGGGCAAACTATCTCTCAAGAATAAATGCTGTGTATTGCATATATTGGGAGTCAATGCTGTGGTCTCCATATCTCGAAAGTGCTATTTACTCCACCTCTCCTTATTAAATGCTGTGGGCTAGTGATAAAGAATAAGGGGAAACATAAATCGACGATCGGTATATTTATGTAAATGTTGTGGACTCCATAATTTGTGAGTAAATGCTGTGGTTTCCTTCTCTTCTGACTAACTGCTGTTTACTCTACGTCTTTTCCTTTGGATGCCATCTCTTGAGAGTCAATGCTGTGAACTCCACTGGTCTTGATAAAATGCTGTGAACTCCATTTTTCAAGTGTATATGAGTAAATACTGTGGACTCCATAAATCAAGAGTAAATGCTGAGGACTCCATATATTGGGAGTCAATGCTGTGGACTCCATCTCATGAGTAAGTGCTGAGGAATAGTGATGAAGAAGAAGGGGGAACAAAAATCAATGACCGGTATCGTTGCCAGCCTTATTTCAGATTATTGGAAAAAGGAGAACAGCATTTACTTAAGATATATCGTGTCCAGAGCATTGACTCCCAATACATGGAGTCCACAGCATTTACTCTTGAGAGATGGGGTCCACAGTATATACTCATGAGAGACGGGTAGATGACATTTACTCAAGAAAGATTGAGTCCATATAATTGACTCTTGACAGATGTATTAAAATGTGCTAATAAGAAATTGAGTACGTGGCATTTCCTTATGAGAGGTGTAGTGCACAATATTTACCCATGATAGTTGGAGTTAACAACATTTTCGCATGAGAGGTCGAGTCCACAGCATTTTTTCACGACTGGTGCAGTCCAAACCATTGCATCTCAAAAGATGGGGTCTACAGCTTTTACTGACTAGAGATGGAATACACATTATTTACTTATGAGAAATGGAGTCCACAGAATATGCTCATGAGAGATGGGGTACGAAGCATTAATTCACGAGAGTTGGGGGCCACAGCATTTACCCATGTGAGATAGAGCCCATTGCATATACTCTCGTGAGATGGAGTTCACTACATTTACTGATGAGAGATGGAGTATACAATATTTTCTGGTGAGAGATGGAGTACACGACATTTACCCATAGAATAGCATTTACTCAAGAGAGATTGCGTCCGCAACATTTACTAATGGGAGATGGATTCCAGACTATTTACTCATGAGAGATGGAGCCGTCAGAATGTACTCACAACATATGGAATCCACAGCATATCTACACGAGAGATACAATTGTTGCTCTCCTCATTTTCCTTTGTAGACCGGGATGAGGCTGGAAACGATATCAGTCATCCATTTTTTCCCCTTCTTCTTTATCACTATTCCTCAGCATTTGTAAAATACAGGTGGAATCAACAGCATTGACTCCGAAGAGATGGAGTACACAGCATATATTCATGAGCTATAGAGTCCACATTATATACTCATGAAATTTGGATTCCACAGCATTCACTCTTTTAAGATGGATTTCACAGCATTTACTCATGAGATTGATTGATGAGAGATGGGATCAACAGCCGTTAATTATGAGAGATGGAGTCCACAGCATTAATTCGCAAGTGACGGGGTACACAACGTTTAATGTCGAGAGATCACACACAGCATTTACGTATGAGAGATGTAGTCCACAACATATATTAATGAGAGGTTGAGTAAGCAGCATTTACTCTTAAGAGATAGTATACACAGAATATATACTCATGAGAGATGGCGTCCACAGCATTTACTCATTAGAAATTGAATACGCAACATTTACTCTTGAGGATGTAGTGTACACCATTTACTCATTAGAGATGGTGTACAAAGCATTTAATCTTGAGTGATGGAATACACAGCACATAATCATGATATATGGTTTCCACATCATTTACGCTTCAGAAATGGAGTACACAGCATTCACTCGTGAGAGATGGAGAACACGGTATTTACTCATAATAGATGGAGTACATGGCATTTACTGATGAGAGATGATGTCCACAGCATTGACACATCAGGGGTGTTGTCCACAGCATTTACTCTTGAGAGATGGAGTACACACATTTACACATGAGTGATGTAAACGCGGTATTTACTCAAAAGAGATTGAGACCACCTCATTTACCCATAATAAATGGAACCCACAGCATTTACTCACAACATATGGAGTACACAGCAGTTACTCGTGAGAAAAGGAGAACACGACATATAGTCATGAGAGATGGGGTTCACAGCATTTACTTATGAGAAATGGAGTCCACACTTACTGACGAGATATGGATTCCACAACATTGACTTCCAAGATATGGAGTCAACAGCACTTTCTCTTGGATATCAAAAATATCAGATGGATATCAAAAATATACTCATGAGAGACCGAGTACACAGCATTTACTGATAAAAGATCGAGTACAAGACATTTACTCATTATAGATGGAGTCCACAGCATTTACTCACAACATATGGAGTACACAACGTTTACTCATGAGAAAAGGAGTACATGACATATACTAATAAGATATGGGGTACACAGCATTTACCCATGAGAGATGGTGTCCACACTTACTAACGAGATATGGATTCCACAACATTGACTTCCAAGAGATGGTGTTCACAGGAATTTCTCTTGAGAGATGGAGACCACAAAATATACTCATGAGAGACCGAGTACACAGCATTTACTGATAAAAGATGGAGTGCGTAGCATTTACTCAAGAGAGATTGCGTCCGCAGTATTTTACTCATGGGAAATTGATTCCAGACCATTTACTCATGAGAGATTGAGCCGTCAGAATGTACTCCCAACATGTGGAAACCACATCATAACAACACGAGAGATACAATTGTTGCTCTCCTCATTTTCCTTGTAGACCGGGTTGAGGCTGGAAACGGTACCAGTCATCCATTTTGTTTCCCTTACTTCTTCATCATTATTTCACTGCATTTACTAATGAGATTGATTGAAGAGAGATGGGGTCCAGAGCTGTTAATCATGAGATATGGAGTCCACAGCATTGACTCGCAAGTGACGTCCACAACGTTTAATGTCGAGAAATGGAGCACACAGCATTTACATATGAGAGATGTAGTCCACAACATATATTAATCAGAGGTTGAGGAAGCATTGAAGTAAGAGTGCACGAGAATACGTATGTAACACATTGAAATAACAGTACACGAAAATACGCATGTAACACACAGAAAACGGTGTTTGTGTCACAACCGATAACGATGATTGTATCACCACAGATAAATATATTTGTTTCACCACAGATAATTACGCATGTAACATATTGAAATAATTGTACGGATTGTACGCTTGTAACACATTGAAGTAAATGTACCACGAGTATGCGTGTAAAACACTGAAGTAATAGTACACGAGAGTACGCGTGTAACATATTGAAATAACTGTACACGAGTGCACGCGTGTAACACATCGAAATAACTGTACACGGGTGCACGCGTGTAACACGTTGAAGTAACTGTACACGAGTGCACGCGTGTAACACATTGAAATAACTGTACACGAGTGCAAGCGTGTAACGTATTGAAGTAACTGTTCACGAGTGCACGCGTGCAACACATTGAAGTAATTGTACACGAGTGCACGCGTGTAATACATTGAAGTACCAGTACACGGTTGCACGCGTGTAACACACAGAAAACGGTGTTTGTGTCACAACCGATACTGATATTTGTATCACCACAGATAATGATATTTGTGTCACCACATATAAATATATTTGTTTCACCACAGATAATTATGTTTGTGTCATCACAGATGAAAATGTTTATATTTTAATTTTGCAATTGTTTGAGTATTCTATCAAGATTCCGATTAAATACATTCCTTTTAATTAGGTCTGTTGATCTACATACTGATCCTATTATTGTGTTCTTGTGTGTGGAATCGTGGAAGCTGAAACTGTACACGAGAGTACATGTGTAACACACTGAAGTAACTGAACACGAGAGTACATGTATAACACACTGACGTAATAGTACATGAGAGTACGCGTGTAGCACATTGAAGTAACTGTACACGTGAGTACGCATGTAACATATTGAAGTAACAGTACACGAGAGTACGCATGTAAAACATTGAAGTAATTGTACACGAGTGCACGCATACAACACATTGAAGTAACAGTACACGAGAGTACGCATGTAACACATTGAAATAACAGTACATGAGAATACGCATGTAACACGTAGAAGTAACTGTATTCGAGTGAACGCGAGTAACACATTAAAATAACTGTATGGATTGTATGCGTGTAACACATTGAAGTAACTGTACCAAGAGTACGCGTTTAACACATTGAAGTAACTGTACACCAGTGCACGCGTGTAACATATTGAAGTAACTGTATACGAGTGCACGCGTGTAACACATTGAAATAACAGTACACAAAAGTACGCATGTAACACATTTAAATATCAGTACATGAGAATACGCATGTAACACGTAGAAGTAACTGTATACGAGTGAACACATTGAAATAACTGTACGGATTGTACGCGTGTAACACATTGAAGTAACTGTACACCAGTGCACGCGTGTAACACATTGAAGTAACTGTACACGAAATTATGCGAGTAAACGAGAAAACATTTGCATTCCCACATTTCGAGTAAACGACCAGCCAATAATAGATCGTGATCGTGATAAAGCAAATGCCCAAAAAAACAATTTAGCTCTGTATTTACCCAAGAAAAGCACCCCATCCCCAAATAGCCCCCTCTACTTACCCCAACATCCCCCTTCTCGAAATTGGCATAGAAGGCGTAATAAACCAGTTGGAAATCTAAACCAGAACAAAGCTACAGGCCCAGATGGACTCCCATCCAGAGTCCTTAAAGAAACTGCAAAGCAGATAGCTCCCATTATCACCCAAATTTTCCAACAATCATACAACACAGGTAAACTTCCTAAAGACTTGCTACAAGCATTCCTAACTGACATACACAAAAAGAGCCACAAATCTTACCCTTCTAATTAGAGTAAAAGTAAAGTAATGAAACGTATCATCCTAAGCAACATGTGAAACACCTGCACAAGCACAACATTATTCTCCACTTCTTCTCCAAAATCTTCGAAAGTTTTAGGTATGATTAAACGAACTCTTGGCCCATGTAAACCCGACGTTAAACAAACAGCCTACAACATGCTAATCCGGCCAAAACTCGATTACTCGTCACCCATATGGAATCCTCACCCCACTTCACAAGTTAAAAGCCTTGAAAGTGTACAACACTCTGCTGCCAGATTTGTTAAACATTATTACAGACGGAACACAAATCCAGCAGATCTAATTACTGCCCTTGGATGGCCAACCCTTGAAAGAAGATGTATTATTAAACAAGCCACAACCTTCTAAAAAATTCTAAATAACATTATTGAGATCACCCACCCCCCTCCATGCCTACTAACCCGCTCTCGAACCCGTGGACAATACGTAGCCCCCAGGTATCGTATAAATGCAATAGTCTTTTCGTTTTATCCCCAAGCAATTCGCATATCGTATATGATTCCACAAAAAATTAACAACATAAAAAACCCAAATCATTTCAAAAAGCCACTATGGAACTCCCTTTCACCACACCTCCTCACCTAAAAGTGTTCAGCGTAAACGTATCCATGGTGTGGGTATGGAGACTGTCTATGCGTGCATTTGGCAAGACAGCGACATTATCCACACACATAACCAACCTATTAATTTTTTCATCTAACATCCTAAATATATATAAATAAAATATATAAAAACCCTTTTAGCAACATTAAAGATAATAGTGTTTCATTTGTATGTACCACCCACAGCGCATGCGCACAGTCCACCACAAACTCTTGCGTTAGCCCAAGTTTGGGCTGTTTGGAGTGTAACCAACTTGAGAATTGAGAAAAACATTGAAATAACTGTGCCGAGTGTACGCGTGTGACACATTGAAGTAACTTTACACGAGAGAACGTGTATAACACATTGAAATAAATGTAACGAAAGTACGCGTGTGACACATTGAAATAACTGTACGCGAGAGTACGTGTATAACACATTGAAATAAATGTACCGAGAGTACGTGTGTGACACATTGAAGTAACTGTACGCGAGAGTACGTGTTTAACACATTGAAATAAATGTACCGAGTGTACGCGTGTGACACATTGAAGTAACTATACGCGAGAGTACGTGTATAACACATTGAAATAAATGTACCGAGAGTACGCGTGTGACACATTGAAGTAACTGTACACGAGAGTACGTGCATAACACATTGAAATAAATGTACCGATATTACGCCTGTAACACATTGAAATAACTGTACGCGAGAATACGTGTATAACACATTGAAATAAATGTACACGAGAGCATATGTATAGCACATTGAAGTAACTGTACACGTATTGTACACTGACAACTGGATAAAGACACCTACATCGGCAACATCCCTGCACTGTCTGGGCGGCAGTTGCAGTTGTAAACAGTTGTAACAGAAGTATTATTGCATTTGTTGCAGCGATATTTGCTTTATTCAACAACTTGATGCTTTTTATAGCAACAACCATATACCTGTTTTTTGTTGTCGTGTTGCTATTGACCTGTGATGGTATTAACTATCCGGGATACATATTATCATAAAGCCGATGACAAATTATTATGGTGACGTGTGGATGCGTGCGTGCGTACTTGCGCTCGCGAGTGATGTTTGCATCTTCGTTTGTTTGTGTTTTTTGTGGTTAATATTTGGATAAATATGTAATTCACGCATTATTCACACAATCTCCTTTCGTGTAATCCGTTACTTAGAAATGTAACCAAGTGGTATGCTAAGTTAATAATGGGTCTGCACGAACAAAGGGGACATATTTTATTGGTCGTCCATATGCAGATATAACTGATGACCCAAAGACAGTTAGAAAGAAAGATGGGATCATCAGCCAGTCGTCTATAGTTCATCTATTCTTCTGATAACGCACAACCTGTAGTACTGTGAAAATCTTACTCCAAGCATGCCACGACGTATCGAAACAGTTATCGGAAACTAAGGTTACATCTGCAAATACTGAAGCGGCATCTTCCCTCTTACTGTTTACGACGTGCCTGTGTTCAGTCTTCAAAGTTTGTGAGACCCAACATATATTATACTTTATAGCTTACTCACCATTTTTCTAAATAAAACAATGGTGGATGTTCTTCAGTGAGCAAGATTGTATGTGATAATGAAGCTGAAGATGGAAGATATAGTGATCAATGTGTCCATCGTTGATATCGACCAACCGAGTGTTTTTGACATATGTGATGTCTACTTGTTGACACATGTAATGTCTACTTGTTGACACGTGTGATGTCTATTTTTTTGTCCGACAGAGCGCGCTTGGCTTCGGCCAACGAGTCCTGCACACCTTCTACTTCGACGCCGGAGAACATCCTCCGGCAGACCCAGACCTTCAGGTACCAGACTTGTTGACTCGAGTCACAGAAGACCGAATTAAGACAGACGACTCGAGACCTGATTTGGACTTGTAGGTCATTAACTTAAAACTTAACTTGACTTGCCAATAAATCTGATTATTAGGCGTCCACACCGAGCTCGCATTGGAGATGCGATAATCTCGGATCTGATCGTTCTGAAGTGTAATCAGTATTCACTCCGGTCTGCTGTCTGATAGTGATTACAGAGCGAGTGTTGCCTACCAGAAAGGTAACTGCACAAGTCAGTTGTTAGCTGAGTGAACAATGACATTTTCCAAGTCATTGAATGACAAGAATGACAAGATGCAAAGTTAAATTTTAGATGTTACAATAGTATAGTCATATTATGATCATTAAAAGTTTGTTTTGATTTAAACAAGGTTTTCTATCATCACTATTTTGTAACTAATACCATTTCATCATTAAGATAACGATATTAACAAAAAATTTTGATATCACGTGTAAGTATGCACTTCAAGGATATACTGACATCACACGACCTTCATCAGTATGTTGATTGTTCCACACATAAGATAGGCGTGGCCATATATGAACGTGTGTGAATACAGAAATAAGACGGGGTGACGCAGACACAGAACAAGACGGGGTGACGGAGACGATGAACAAGACGGGGTGACGGAGACGATGAATAAGACGGGGTGGCGCAGACAAAGAACAAGACGCGGTGACGGAGACGATGAACAAGACGGGGTGACGGAGACAATGAACAAGACGGGGTGACGGAGACGATGAACAAGACGGGTTGACGGAGACGATGAACAAAACGGGTTGACGGAGACGATGAACAAGACGGGTTGACGGAGACAAAGAACAAGACGGGTTGACGGAGACGATGAACAAGACGGGGTGACCGAGACGATAAACAAGATGGGGTGACCGAGACGATGAACAAGACGGGGTGACCGAGACGATAAACAAGACGGTGTACAGCATCAATCCGTTATGATAAAGCGCTCTTCCTTGATTTGATCACTAATACTGAGGGTTGATGTCACCGTGGGAACCTTTTCACTGAAGCGTCTTTGTGGTGTTGGTTCTTCTGTTGTGACCAATGGAGACGAGGTCTGGGTTCGAGATTGTGATCCAGCTTTCAGAGTGGAAGGTATCTGTTTCTGTTTGTTCAACAACACTGTCAGATCGTTGATAAAACTCAGTCTAGAACACCGCCATGCTGTGTGTTGGCAGTTAAAGTAGCTAGCGAATATGCAGAGGGCGCTGATAGATGGTGGTATCGTTGTTGGTGCATTGTGCGCGTTGACACTTTTAGCACTTTACAATTTCACGACGTGTCATTGGGTGTACGGATCAGGAAGTGACTGAGGAACGAGATAACAATATGTTAGCAATCATTAATGCACGAGAGATACCATTTTTCTAACACATATCACCTTCCATTGCAAGTAGCTAACTCAGGAAGGTGATACGTGCGATGGATCACATGACTGCATTGACAGAATTAATAAGACGTCACTGCTTCCGCTGTCGTTGTGACGACGCGACAGCGACAACAACAGTTCGCCGCTAACAATGAAGTCTTATCTGGTTCACAACATTCGATGCACAACATCGTACAATTTACTTCAAGACTTAGCCGGTTAGTTGTGAAGAAGATTGACTTTTACGCCCAAATATTGACAACGTTGAGGCCATTGGCATAATTTCCGATAGCTTTGACATAACGTTGTTAAATTGGTTATATCATTATCTCTGGAAACGCGATTCGAAAAGTGTTATCGTGGTTATTACTAACCATGCTATCTTGCTGGTGGACAGAGGTTGTCAACGGATACCAAGACGTATATTTCTGCAAACTATAAACACTGTGAGTTGTATTGGATTTAGTTTATTGCATGACATTTTAACACGTTGACGTTAATAATTGAACGGAATTAAATAATGTGCGGTTTTTATTTAAAATTCAACGTTCAGTTCGTGTCCTCAACTTTGTAGTCGCTGTATACAGACGTAATTATATTGGAGAGTGCGGACGCGCGGAGACATACAGCGACGTGAAAACAAGCGTAATCGTTACAACAATCGTCTTACATATCACCATGAACTATCGCTGTTCACTTGAAATATGCAGAACTACACGAAGACCGCACTGCTCTCTTCAACATATCCTTCTCTCTGGCTGAAGTAGGTATCGGACTTACGGCCTGACCAATCAGTGCTGTATCCTGTTCAAGAGTTACACCAAGAGAGCAACATTTGACACAATACCTTCCCAAGATAAACATGGTATGCCTGTCGATGTTCGGCTTCGCTTCGATGCACAGCCAGGCTTGGGTGGCCTTCTCTAAGATGGTATTGGTATCGAAACAGCTTAGGTACGAGCTCTCTAGAAATCGCTGCTACGGAATCATTGTCTCCACGTGGATCTTCGGCACCGCTGTTGCTGCTTCAAGGTTACCTCTTAGCCCGTCGTGGAATACAGACGTTTGCTGGTTTACATTCGAGGCACACAACAGAACCATTTATGCGTTGGTGTTAGTGTTGTACCTAGTCTCGTTAGTTTTTTTCCGGAACTGGTTCTCAACAACGCGAGTGTGCGAATTTTCCTCGTTATCGTCCGAGCTCACATACAAGTCTCGGTGCAGGTGCAGTCGATCAGCGGAGGCGCCGACGATTCAGGAACGGTGAATCTTTGTTCGGTAGAGGTATTGCCGTTGTCGACTTCCGTTTTCAAGCATTGTGCGACTGACACGTTGCATGGATACATTTCCCATGAACGTGACGTCTACATTCATACTTCAGGGTTGGTCCCTTAATTTATGACGTGAACATAGGCGTCTAAATCGCTGCATTTGATTATATGTCGAATATGTTTGCTAAACAAAACACCGAGCATAAAATTATGTACTAATGCATCACCTATTTACAATTTACTCATTTATTTGCTAGAAAAATAAACTTGTTGTTTGTGCAGTGTTTACGTCGATCCTGAGAAATCAAGCACATCTGGCATCCACTACGAAGTGTTGTCCCTGTTGTTCACATGTCTTATTTAGATTTGTTTAAATTGTCGGCCAAAATATTAATTTACTTTAAACTAGACCAAGTAGAAATTCGGAGAAAAGCGACAAAGGTAGCTTCGTATTTTGATATGATATCAGGACATTAATACTTTCACAAGTTACCCGATTTATTATTCACCTTATTCACGACAGGTTAAATTAATCGAGGAAGGAGTTGTATGAGAAGAAACTCTCACGACAGTGGATGCACATTTAATAGGAATGCGTGAATATGATGACGTAAATGTGATGACGTGAATGTGATGACGTGAATCTGATGACGTGAATGTGAATGTCATAGATAAAGATAAAAGCATTAGTACATTATAATTATAATATATAAAATACTTCAGTAGCATATTGATAAGTCCTTTCCTCAAATGAAGAGGCGTCTGGTATCGTCATCGACACCGTCGTAAGAGTCGCAAACGTCTTAAGAGTATTGATCATACGTCTTAGGAAGTTAGTCAGGTGTCTTGAGACATGGTCAAGCGTCTTAAGAGTATTGGTCAAGCATGATCCATAGATAACTACTATACAACCACCACAAAAAAAACACCGTATGTATTATGATATATTTATTCAAGCGAAGCTATTTTATATTATATTATTATTATTATGTACAAATGCTTTTATGTTTATTGAATTAATTGAACCAAAACTAGTGGGACTGCTCAGTAGCTGACACGAATATCAATCTCAGACGAAGGCCATTTTATTCAGCGGTCCCCCAATGAGTGGTTAGAGAGTTTACTTGTGCGGTTAATCGCAATGTAATGGACTATAACTTCTATCGAAAGTGCCGGATTATCAACGTGGGAGTCCTTGTAGAAACATTTTGCTGGTGCACTTAACGAGACCTTCAACAACAAATGCCTGCGCAGAATCTTACACCTAAAATGGTCAGACAAGGTATCCAACACTACGCTGTGGGAAAGGATCAAGCAACTGCCAGTAGAACACGAAATGACGAAGACAACGTGGAGGTGGATAGGATACACACTGAGGGAACCAGCCAGAAACATCACACGACAAGCACTTACGTGGAACCACCGAGAGAGGAGAAGAAGGGGAAGGCCGAGAAAGAAATATAAAAATTTCGACTTAATAAGCCGAAATTTGAAAACTGTAAACGTTTACGTTACTGGGCCCAATTTATTAAATTTGCATATTTGTGGGGACATTCGGCCACGACCCCCCGTGGCTTAAAAATTTCGTTTTTCCCAATGTCACAAGGGAGCATAGTAAACTAATGGGTGACATAGCTTGCCCCCCTTAGCCTCCCTATATTTTGCGAAGGTTTTGGAAACGCCATAAACACCCTTTGTTCACTGGAAAGGTTATAAGTTTATATGATGTTCTTCATATTAATATAAAAGTTGTCTTCGTTTATTTGACGTCATCTCTTTACATTGACGTCCATGCGTGGACGTTTCAGAACGTTTTACCATGACGTCCACGTGCGAACGTTACGTAGCGTTTTACAATGACATCGGTGCTCAGACGTTATAGTTACACGCTATCCATAAAGTAAGCTATGTTATGCTTTTTTGAGACCCCCACGTCATCCCTCAACAAATTACTGTGCTCTCATCACAACCAGTCGTAGCACGAGATGATGATCTTAGCGCGTCCCTATTCGTGATAATGCTTAATGATTCTGGTTGGTTGCGCCTCTGAGCTCAGGTTCCTGAGGACATTACATTACTATTATTAGTATCCTTATTTACTATTCAAATATAAATCTTGCAGGAATATTACAGTTTAACTTTTTCAAATTATATAAAGCACAATATGTCAAATATTCCTTAAGAAATGGTAACATTATTTATTTTATGGCATTTATTAAATCACGGGAAACCATATTTCGATTTCAATTTCGACAACATTCAATATTTGACACATAGGAAGTAACGTCACTTCAGTAAAATTTAGCCAACATGTTTTTTATTATTGATATATATATGAAGAGGCAACAAAGCGGCGGGTTCATTACATATCTGTGAAATATCCAAGTGTAGATGGCATTTGTGATGGTAATCAACAATCTGTTTAAATGCAGGCCATCAATGTTATAAATATGTTGGAAACGGAAAGGTTAGAAGTATAAATGTATAAACACTTCCACTACTGCCACATTGACATATAACCAAAATGAAAACAAATATAACAATGCTATGCTTACATCCACAGTTTTTGTATGTTTTCAATAATGCCAAATATTATATATTTTCAGGTGTTCATTCACAATGTCAGAGCCAGACAACTTGTAGTTGTGTGACTACTTACGTAGACGAAACGTGGATGAAGGTTCCATTGCAAAGACGAAGGAGGATAAGGTGAGGCAAGGTTCAGTGTTTGTGCTTTCTTTGTGAAAACCGTTAAAGCGAAACAAAAGTTTTTGGCCTACGCACTGTAAGAGATAATAAAAATAACCATTTGAAACTACAATCAACCTGAGCTCAGAGGCGCGACAAAACACAATCTTTAAGGTACAAGCACTGCCGAGTACATTGTTATTTTTTAAATGCTAATCTAAAAGATGTGACAATACTGTTCTTGACATTTATTTATTTCATAGCTACAAACCAACTGTCACAGAAGCAATAAAACCTTGGAGAAGGGAAATACGAAGATCAGTACGTAAACCGTGTCTTTCCGTTGTCACAAAATTAATAATGTCTTATAATCCAAGCAGCCCAAATAATGCAAGTCTTAAATTAAGACCGTTCATACAAATTTCAATTATTTTATTGGGTCACACCCTAATAAAAAATATAACTACCACATTTTAAAATATGCATTTCCTAAAAAAACAACATTGTTATGATAGTTATCATGACTAAAGTATGGAACGATTGTTTAAAATTGTTTCGTAGTGGACAACAGTTAATCGTGGATTGAAATCTATAGCGTTGGTAATTATTTTGACAAGGATGTTTACAACTATTAATTATGTAGATCTGCCCAAGATGGGAGGAACATCGACCGCCGTGATGACGGTCGTCAAAGCCATCTGTAATGGCTGAATATACACTAACGCAGAATTTTACAGGTGGCAAAAATTCTACGAATTATCAATTATCAAAAAACAATATTGCCCACAACAGGATTTGTAGGTTGATATTCCAGGGCGGAATTATATACGGGTGATTCTTGACGAAAGTGTAATGACTGCGACAAACGGTGGCGTCACATCGCGCAGCCTGAATAATCGAGGCTATTGAAATGGTTAGTGGCGCCACAGGTGGGGAATTTGGGCTTAAGAGTTCGCCATCTTTCGGATAGACAAGTGTGACTGAGTAACGGGATATTCGTTCATCTTCCGGACTTGCTCGTTATTGTGAAATATTACGACGGTCAGCGATTTTTAACGTCATTTCAGAAACGTTACGTTTTAAAACATACTTACTAAAACATTTATCAAGTATGTTTGCGATATTCGGCCACCGTTTTACAGTGGCCATGTTTTTCCACGACTACGATTAGCGTCTTAGACTTTGAGTTTGGGCATCGCCGCCAGAGGCAGCGAGGGCAAGGCAGAATGTTTCGCAGCAGTGTTTTAATTTAAACAAAATTACTGGCCTAACAGTATTCTTATTTAATACAATGTAGGTGTTTCTGTCTATATTTAAACTTACTGGAGTGTAGGTAGAATTTGCTAGTGGTAAAAAGTGGTTCGAAGAACGTCACAAATTAATTGGTACCACCAAAAATAAGGATGTCAATGAAAATTTCAAATTGCAGATCTTTTTTATGAGATGGTGGTAGCTATGATAAATTTAAATGTGAAAAAAAGATTAATATTTGAAGTATTTTTTTAAAGACGTAAACACATAAAAACACCTATGTTTAAAGTTTATCGAGCAAAGAAGAGTTGGGCTGAACTGAAGTTGATGTTGCGATTCCACCATCTGTACTCCTTTAGTGGTATGTGATTATGTACACAGTAATTGGCTCTGTAATCATGTAATAATAAGAAACCAGTAGTAACTACTGCTGTCACGGTTCCGAGTCTAGAACCAAAACTGTGGGTCCCAGTAGGTACTGCGGGTATTGGTTCTTTCTGGACCTGGAACTGTCACAGCACCAGTCATCAGTAATTAATTCACACATTGTGGTATTCTAACTGATCTTCAGAGAATCACATTATTGACTTTTTTAGTGTATGGTCAATTAGATGAATTATATAATAAATGTGGTCAATTATTTAAAACAGACCATAGCATGATTCAAGATGTGTGTTTGATCTGTCATGCTTTTAGTATCCTGGCTATGGTTGACGTAAATATTGGTTTCCACAAAGGTAGGGCAATGTAGGGAATTTATACATAGGAGCCTGTTAATTGCAAATTCTAACTTTGAGTTCCGTCCTTATTGGCTAAAGAAGAAAGGACGGAACAGGTCAACTCTTTTGCTAGCATCTGTCGCCTACAAAGTGAAACATTCTCAAATGAACCAGCAGTGTTATTCAGAGACTGGAAAATCGCTATGGCATTCATTCATTCATTCATTCATTCATTCAATTCAAGAATGTTCTTTGTCTTCTTGCATCTATATATTAATTTTCATGATACAAATATTGTCATAGTAACTTTACAAAAGGTTCATTAGATGTAAGGAAAAACCTACATAATATTCTTTATTTACTCTAATGTAGATGAGTTTATCATTTATCGTAGTGATATATTGAAACCTATTAAAATTAAACAATAAGAATATCTCATGAATGTTGAAGATCTTGCACCAGTTGATTAATTTAGAACTGAGGTAATAAATGTTCAAACACACTATTTCACAGGTAGTTCTCAGTAAACATACAAATATGACAGTCGTATATTCAGACATTAACAAAGCTGCATACAACGCTAAATAACAATTTGACATACTCCATGACATGTAGTAGTTGTTAACTATTGTCTTTCCAGATCCATACCATCACAGTCAGCTGCGCTCTATGATGACAGAGAAAGAACTACGTGATCACCTGAACTTTAAGACTACACATCCACGCACTAGGCAACGCAGCTAGCGACTCATCCCTCGGTCAACTCATGTCCTAAATCAACGACTGACTTACACACTGCGATCTAGCGCCGTTGATGCTCTCACCAAGTACAACCAGAAATATGTGAGTGCTGTATGTAACCTTTGTGTAACTTGATACATGATATATATTGCCATTGTTGACTGACAATGCAAAGGAATATTTCCGTTTTTAATGTATTTTTAAATGGACAATAATATTCATGAATATTAAATCCCAGTCTCTTATCTTGTCTATTGGTCTCTTCTGATTGACATATATAGTAGTCTTAATTTATATGTTATCCAACTTCAGGGTGTAATGAATGATATATAAAAGTCATATTATTTGTGAATAAGCAAAGTTAAATGATAACTGAACAGTCATTTGTAAAGTTTAGTGGCACTTAGGTGTAGCACAGCTAACTGGGTGAGATCGGCATGAGATCTGACATGATACAAAAACTCCCACTTGTTATCAGGAGGCTGCTAAAAATTATTAAGATAACTAAGAAGTTCATTAGCAGAATTATTCCCTAAAGATTGCGTCCTTCAAACTCCATTCATTAAAAAAGACACAGTATTTATAATGGAGGTTGTGTTTTATAAATACAATAAAAGAATTACTGAAAACTACGAAGTCAGCCATTGAAGACATAGGAGACGGTGTTACCAGGTAGAACACAATGTGACGAATCATGACTAGCTGACAGCAATTCTAAAGACACTTTCAAAGTACACTGTTCCATTTATATGTTCCTCAAGCAAACTTGTTAATTTAACTTCTTCCAAAAGAAATTAATAATGGTTAATAATATACACTTACTAAATGCAATAAAACAGTAATTTATGCATTATATGGCATGCACCATTTGAATTGTTCGGTATGTGTGCTGACATCGCAGTTATTTATACTATTTATTGCACTGAATGTCGCACCATGCAGGACAGCAGATATCACCGTAGACAGCATATTATCAATAGCAATTACTCGTGTAATAAATTCAGATTCCACGATTATTTCTGCTGAACCATACAGAAATAATGGACTCTGAGTAAGCTTGATATTCTAACAAATCTGTTAAATTTTACAAAGGCTAAGCACAGGAAATACGGCTTGTGTGTCTTGTCGGAAAGATATGTCCTGCAGTTGCTGGTCTCGTTGATGCCAAGAACAAGATTGTTAAAGCAAATTTCTTCTCAACAGTTTGTAATTTATCATGATGCCTCATCATTTTGAGATATTCATATACCGGGCTCACTCTAAGGACCAAAATGCTTCAGCCAATTTGGTTAAAGGCATGACATTTCTTTAGCCAAATTCCTTTTGGATTAGTCAATTTGGCTAAAAATAAAATTTTCTTTATCCAAAGTATATGGTTTTTTTCTTAATTTAATATTATTAAACAATTACATGATGTATAATATATTTAGTGGCTAACACTCTGGACCCAAAAGCACACCTGTACTGCAATTGGTCCGGCACTTTTTCCACTTTGTATGTGCAGTAAGCGTGCGCGCGTATTCTCGGCGGCATATTATGTACGCATGCAGTTGGTCAACAAATAATTAATCAACCAGTTGCTAAACACCGGAATATTAGTTGATATGCTAAAAATTTACAGACAAAGTAATGCTACATCATTATTTGAAAAGTATAGCTAGATCTCTTCCAATGATCACAAAAGTATTAGAGACTTCTTTAGGCAGACAGTTATATCTTCATACTTTATTATTGACAATGAGTATAGATTCACGTATAACTGCGCTTGAACATACATTTAATTCTACAATTAGACAACAATGATGTTCTAATATGACAATAAAAATATTCATCGATCTTTCGAAGACATAGGCCTATTTTTCAACTATGTGATATGTGCGGCAGTTAGTGATGCAATGTTTTAGTGTCGGACCTATCCTAACACTGCTGATTCATACGTCGTCTGGTAGTGACGGAATTTTAGCTGCTGCTGTTTCTTACACGTTCTCATTGTGCATGCGCACATGAAGTGCCGGACCAATTGCAGTTTTGCACTATGTCCAGGTCCCGATCTATAGCAGTACTGAAGTTCCAGGTAAGTTTGACACCACGTCATTTAGAAAGTAGCTTCGTAGCAGCCATTACAAACTTGCTCTTAAACAGACTGGCAAGTCCATCAGTCCACACTCTGACCTCTTCAACACCCTCTGGTTTTGATGACAGGATCTCATCCATGAAGATGCATCCCGTTTTATCGTGTCGCATACAATCACTGCACACAAGGTCCAACAATGGGGGGAGGTGTTGAAGGTTCTAGTATCCAGTTTTATCGTATCGCATACAATCACTGCACACAAGGTCCACCAATGGGGGGAGGTGTTGAAGGTTCTAGTATCCAGTTTTATCGTATCGCATACAATCACTGCACACAAGGTCCACCAATGGGGGGAGGTGTTGAAGGTTCTAGTATCCAGTTTTATCGTGTCGATTACAATCACTGCACACAAGGTCCACCAATGGGGGGAGGTGTTGAAGGTTCTAGTATCCAGTTTTATCGTGTCGCATATAATCACCAATGGGAGGAGGTGTTGACGGTTCTAGGAATTTTCTGTCCCTACATTTCCACTGTCGGATTCTTCTCCAGAAGTTCTAATTGTTAACTGTACACATTTCCATATGTGCTTCTCTCAAAATTTCGTTTTGCATCTCCTACAACTAACTTTATACTCAGCAGACCCTCAGTTGATTTAATTTTTATCCATCCTCCTCTACCTTTCTGTAAGTCTGAGTGGCATTCTGGCTCAACCCTAGACCCAGACCAAATGCACTCAATGATCAAGCTTTCCATTGAAAATTCCACAGTCCAAAAAACTTCAACATTGGCAATTCTGGAGGGCACTCCAGGGGGTTTGTCTTCTGGGACCTTGGCTGTACTGGAGGGCACTCCAGGGGGTGTGTCTTCCTGGACCATGGCGACAGTAATGAAGTGACTTATCCTTGGGATATTTCATATTTATAAGCCAGAGTTTTAAAATACTGGTGATGTTTGAAAAATTAGTATTATGTGTAGGTTAGCTTGGAATATATATTACGAATATTTTAAGTTGTAAAGTTATGAATATTCCTAAAACACATGTTGTAGAGTAAATGTATTCGATAAAAACGATTGGTTCTCCTTGACCTCCTACAAGATAGAAGGGAAAATCCTGATATACTCGAAGTCTTCAAGATTATTAATGGATTTACTGACATAGACACCAAGATAATGTTCGAGCTAAACCGTACCCCCCGTCCAAGAAGACACAACAAGATTTAAGATTTAATAAGATTGCCATCTCGAACAACAAGTTCCAGATGACAAGTGGACAAGGAAGCCATTGGCTTATTGAGAGTCCAACAATTTTCTCATCTGTGTAGCCCGCCCTTATCAGATATCTGTCAATTTTATTTGTAAACATATCCACATTACTAGCATTAACACAATCATTTGGCAGTTTGTTCCATTCAATTATCACCCTTTGTGAGAAAGAGTACTTTCTCGTGTCCAAACTACACTGCTCCATAACTAATGCTACTTTGTGTCCTCTGGTTTTACTGCCTTCTTTAAGTTTGAAGAACATACATGTATTCCTGTCAAAATTCTCATAACCATTCACTATTTTAAACACTTCTATTTGGTCTCCTCTTTGTCTGCTGATTTCTAGTGTTGTCAAACCACATTATAATAAGCGACTTTCGTAACTAAGGTCTCTCAATTCTGGAATCATTTTAGTTGCTCTTCGTTGTATTCTTTCTAGCTTGTATATGTCTTTTTTACGATATGGCCTCCATGCTTGAATACAATATTCCAAATGTGGTCTAACTATTGCTTTGTGCAGGGGTACAATTAGATGTTTTTGTCCTTGAGGAGAACACGGGATTGAATTTGGTGGATTTTATATTTGTCTAAAGCGTGGAATATTGATCGGATAAGTATTATTATTGCGTGTATATTAAACATAAACTTACAAGAGTCATTGTTTAGTCAATAGTTGCTGTTAAAATTTAGCTATAGAAGTAATTTAGGGTAGCTTATATCGTAGGTCTCCGAGGACTCGGTAGCGCGAGCGATAATTAAGGGTTGTTGTTTTCAGTTGATTGGGTACATAATACGAGACATAATATTATTGTAAATAATTTAGTACATATTAAATATTGAAAACCTGAATATTTTGTTTTAGCAACATTTATTGTTAAAAGTTAGCCGTAGGTAGTAATTCAGTGTTATTTAAATAAAGTCACTGAAATTTCTTTAGCGCGAGCGATATTACGTTTTGTTAGTCAGCTGTTACATAGAAAGTAAGTTGCAAGGCAGTAGCTGTAAATTTAATTAAGACATAACTAACATACTATAAAGTGTGTATTACAACACAAAAACAGTCTTTGTGAAGACTACCTAGTATAAATTGATTATAAACGGATTATAAGCAAATACAAATTTAATTTCTAACATGGCGCCGTGCAAACGCCAAGTAAAGGCAAAACGTAATTTGATATGTTCTAGCTGCGACAGCTGGATAGACTTTGCAAAGTCCGGGTGTGTAAATTCGTGGGCGGAGGTGCAGGCGGATGATTTCCATTTCGTGTGTAGGGGGTGTACTACAGTGAAATATCAGCAGGAGCAGGTGATTGAGCTAAGGCGTATGATTTTGACGATGACAGGGCAGGGTGAGACAGAAGTGAACAGAGGTGGTGAGAATGATGAGAGCAGAGGTGGTGAGACCGAGGAGAGCAGAGGTGGTGAGACCGAGGAGAGCAGAGGTGGTGAGACCGAGGAGAGCAGAGGTGGTATGACCGAGGAGAACAAGGAGAGCAGTGGCAATGTGAGGGAGAAAGCTGGTGAGAAGAAGAAAGATGACAGAAGGCAAAAAATGCAACAAAAGAGAGGTAAGCGGGTGAGTGGAGAGGGATTGCCAGGTGGTAAGACGGTAAAGGTTGATGATAGGAGAGAAAGGGGGCATACTAGTAGTGTGCAACAGGAAAGGAGCTTTGCTGATGTAGTATCACAGGGGAAAGCGAGGAAAGCCCGGGTATTTATGGAGGATTCCATCATTAGGAAAGTGGATAAAATTGTAAATAGAGGAGATGACATAACAGTATGCCTACCAGGGGCAAAAGTAGAGGATATAGCAGAGAAGGCAGGACAGGTCATGGGTGGTGGCACGGGAGGTGCTGTTCTCGTGCATGTGGGAACGAACAATGCAGATAAGGAGGGAACGTCAGCCATCATTGGTAAGTACAGGAGGTTGATCAAGACACTTAAAGAGGCACGAGTTGGGCAGATCGTATTGTCGGGGATATTACCAACAATGGGAGGCAGGGGTGAGGAATATAGGAACTGTAGAAGGATGGCGATCAACACACAGGTACAGAAGGTATGTATGGAGGAGGGAGTAGGCTTCGTAGACATGTGGTTAAACTTTGTGGGAAGAGGTGACTTTTTCATGAGAGATGGACTTCATCTGACAGGGAAGGGCGCTGCAGTTCTTGCGTGTGAGTTTGTCAGAGTTGTCGACGAGGGCACAGGTACCATAGATTATTTAAACTAGATGCGCAGGGGGAACTGACAGAGGAAACTCAAAGGAGTACTACTACAAATACACATCCAAAGAAATGTTCACCAATAATTTCAGACAATGAACTTAAATGTGTATGCTTAAATGCCAGGAGCATAGTAAATAAAAAAGTGAGTTAGACATTATGGTAGCAGATATTGATCCTCATGTAATAGGCATCACAGAATCATGGGCAAATGAAGATATAGTAGATGCTGAGTTAGCACTGACAGGCTATGTAATGTTTAGGAAGGATAGACGAGAAAGAAGGGGAGGTGGAGTAATTTTGTATATTAAAGAATCTATCCAAGCATATGAAATTACACTGAAAAGTGAAGCAGATAGTGTGGAAGCAATTTGGTGTAACATAGTTACCAGGAACTCAACATTAACAATAGGAGTAGCTTATCGTAGTCCTAACATAGGACAAGAGGAAGATGTAAAATTACAAAAGGCGATAAGGGAGGTGAGCAAGGGAGAATGTGTTATAATGGGTGATTTTAACCATGGCCATATACAATGGGAATCATTAGAGAGTGCTGGAGGTGACGACCATCAGTTTCTACTTCTAACACAGGATTGTTTCCTTACTCAACATGTCTTGGAACCAACCAGAGGTGGGAATGTGTTAGATTTAATTTTGTCTTCTCAAAATGAATTAGTTGACAATGTTAAAGTACACGAACCTTTGGGTTCAAGTGACCATAACCAAATCCATTTTAATATAAAAGTAAAAACAGGGAATACATATAAAAAACAATGGAGGAGGAACTTCAACAAAGGCAGATATAAAGTGATGAGAACATATCTAGCAAATATAGATTGGAATAATTTGCTGAAGAACAAGACAGCAACAAAATGCTGGACTTGTTTAAAATATGAGATTGAGGGCATTATTGAGAAATTTATTCCATTAAGAAAACAAGGGAAAAGATCCAGGAAAAAACATAAAAAAGCTATTAGAAAAATTGCTCACAAACAGATGCTGTGGAAGGTCTATAAACACACTGGAAATGTAGAAGACTACACCAACTACAAAGAGGCACTTAACCTAGCTACTACTGAAATTAGAAAATCTAAAAGAACCTTTGAACAAAAATTGGCAGGTAATATAAAAAATGACAGCAAGAGTTTCTATGCTTATGTAAGGAGTAAAGAGAAAGTTCGAGATAAGGTCGGACCACTGGAAAGCAACAGTGAAAACATAATTTCAGATGGGTTCCAAATGGCAGAGGTCCTGAATGAGTATTTCAGCTCAGTTTTTACCACAGAAGATATCAGCTCACTTCCAGTTCCATTGACTAAATTTGAGGGCAATACATCAGAATATTTAGGGCAGTTATTTGTAACTCCTGAAATGATAGCAAAGAAAATTAAGAAGATGAAAGATAATAAATCACCTGGAGTTGATGGGATACCACCAAAACTGCTAAAGGAAATTTTTGATCAAATTAGTACACCACTTGCAAACTTATTTAACTTGTCACTAGAAGAAGGAATAGTTCCTTCAGAATGGAAAGAAGCAAACATTACGCCGTTGTTTAAGAAGGGATCGAGGAAGAAGCCAGAAAATTACAGACTAGTGAGTTTAACATCAGTTGTATGTAAATTACTTGAATCATTAATTAGAGACCACATGGTGGAATTCCTCATAAAACATAAATTAATAAATACATCTCAACATGGATTCCTAAAAGCAAGGTCATGTCTAACCAATCTCTTATGTTTTTTAGAAGAAATTACAAAGTGGGTAGATCACGGGTCACCAGTGGATGTTGTCTACTTAGATTTTCAGAAAGCTTTCGATAAAGTGCCACATCAAAGATTGTTACTTAAACTAAAAGCCCATGGCATAGGCAATGATGTAATCAGCTGGATAGAAAAGTGGCTTACACACAGAAGACAGAGAGTAATAGTAGATGGTAAGATTTCAAACTGGAAATCTGTTTTGAGTGGGGTACCACAGGGATCAGTGTTAGGCCCTATATTGTTTTTAATATATATATAAATGATTTGGAGGATGACATATCTAGCAAAGTACTCAAATTTGCAGATGACACAAAAGTATTCAGAAAGGTTACTAATGATACAGATAAACAAAGTTTACAGGATGATCTAGAAAAATTAGTTAAATGGTCAGAAAAATGGCAAATGTTATTAAATTTTGGGAAGTGTAAATGTATACACATAGGACATGGAAATATGGACGAGGAATATAAAATGGGGGATGCTGTACTAGGTAGAACCACACAAGAAAAGGATTTAGGAGTAACATTTAATGCTGACATGAAAGTTTCAGAGCAATGTGGGATTGCTGCTTCGAAAGGAAATCAAATTCTAGGCCTAATTAGGAGAACTATCACGTATAAGGAGAAACATCTAATTGTACCCCTGTACAAAGCAATTGTTTGACCACATTTGGAATATTGTATTCAAGCATGGAGGCCATATCGTAAAAAAGACATAGATAAGCTAGAAAGAATACAACGAAGAGCAACTAAGATGATTCCAGAATTAAGAGACCTTAGTTACGAAAGTCGCTTATTACAATGTGGTTTGACAACACTAGAGACCAGGAGACTAAGAGGAGACCAAATAGAAGTGTTTAAAATAGTGAACGGTTATGAGGATGTTGATAGGAATATGTTCTTCAAACTTAAAGAAGGCAGTAAACCAGAGGACACAAAGCAGCATTAGTTAAGGAGCAGTGTAGGTTGGACATGAGAAAGTACTCATTCTCACAGAGGGTGATAAATGAATGGAACAAACTTCCAAACGATTGTGTTAATGCTAGTAGTGTGAATATGTTTAAAAATAGAATTTACAGATATCTGATAAGGGCGGGCTACACATAGATGAGAAAATTGTTGGACTCTCCATAAGCTAATGGCTTCCTTGTCCACTAGCCATCTGGAACTTGTTGTTCGAGATGGCAATCTTGTTAAATCTTGTTAAATTAGCCCTAGAATTTGATTTCCTTTCGAAGCAGCAATCCCACATTGCTCTGAAACTTTCATGTCAGCACTAAATGTTACTCCTAAATCCTTTTCTTTTGTGGTTCTACCTAGTACAGCATTCCCCATTTTATATTCCTCGTCCATATCTCCATTACCTATGTGTATACATTTACACTTCCCAAAATTGAATAACATTTGCCATTTTTCTATCTCACACGTGTAAATTCTGTGGCCTCAAACTCTCGCGAATTAATGCTGCTTATTCCTTATCGAATGAGCATATTCTGTGGATTCCTTATCTCATGAATAAATAATGTGTATTCCGTATGTAGTCAATAAAAGCTGTGAACCCAATCTCTTGAGACTCAATGGTTTTGACTGCATCAGTCGTGAGAAAATGCTGGGTCGGTTTCTAGAATCCAGTCAATACATCTTGATGCGCCCGTGATCACAGTGGGCGACTTTAACTTATGCATCACAGTGGGCTACTTTAACTTATGCACCCTGGATGGCGTACTGCCCTTATTTCAACAGATCGTGACCTGCCTAACAAAGTAATCGACTTCTGCTCTTGCTCATTGGAAGACACATACACCCCACAATGTCTCCCTGCCCGGGGGGGGGCAGATAACAACATCCTTCGTCTCCTGATATTCTCACTGACTCCGCAAAGTTCTGTCAAGACTCTAACATCCCAGACTGTCACTGTGTGTCCTAACAAAGAATCCAGTGATCAACAAACAGAAAATTCTTATGGTAGACATTGGCCTTGCTAAAAAAGCTCTTCGAGACTAAGTAGAAAAGCAATATCAGACCATGAACACTCGTGATGCTTTCAGAAACCTCAAGGTGATGGCAGGTGATGCCATTAACTCAACCAATACATGCCCGTTGTTCTTACTTCCGCTCCCATGAAAGCCTCTTAGATTCCTGATCAACCTCTCTCCAAACATTAAGGAGAAACTGGATCCCATTAATTTTGCCTAGAAACGTGGGCGTAGCACTCATGGTGCTGTGTCAACCCTGATACACAATGTCACCAAACATCTAGAGAAGGCAGTCAACTACATCCGCATCCTCTTTCTATATTTTAGTTCGGACTTTAATACTATGCACCATCACAATATGATTGAAAAGCTTCTAGTTCTGCAAACACCCCCCAACTTCATTCACTGGATGCATGAATTTCTCAGCAACATACCCCAACATGTGATGGCTGCCAGAAACATCGCACCCAACATCATTACGAATACCGGAGCAACCCAACGGAGTGTTGGTGACATTTTCATTTAAAGTAAAGTTTTTTAAATTTAAAGTATCTACTTTAATTGAGCGTAGCATAGCATGTAGACAGCACACAATCCATTATATGCGAATCGTATTACATATGTCAATAACAATTACAGTTGCGTTGATGTGACACTGCAATACTGCGTAGTTGGATTTGAAAAAGAGTACATAATATCAATTGGATTAATAGATATTATACACGAATATATGTACTGATTTCTGGGGTTGACAATTTTCAATACAATCAGACGTATAGAATGTTTGTTAGGCCAAGTATCTTAAATAAAACACATAATATTACAAACTTTCTTATGCACAACGCCATAACAGTCGGCAGGAATTATGGCGAATGAACAAAGGGAACTATACATAACATCATATAAAGCTATGAAATCGTCGATAATAAAGATATAAAATTTGTAAAACCAGTATTTCGAACAAGAGATTGGCTTCGTCGGCGGTTGACGCCTATCCCATACTACCATATATGCCGTTCCAGGCGGCCTCTGAGAATTAAATGGTGTAGCAACTCCTGGCTTTGGCATGCCCCAATCCTCACCAGTCTCTTCCAATTGCATATGTACGCATCTCCAAGGGAGTTGTATCTTTCTCCAAGGGATACAACAGATCGGAACCCTAATCCCCCCCTCGTATCAGGAAACACCACATCCTGGCGAGAGAGCAGCTTGCCAAGCCGCTGTAGACCTGTGTCTGTGTTTGTCTCGACGCGCCCAACTGGCAGTAGTTCTAAGTTTTGGATCTATATATGAACCCGACATGTCGCAAGCAGCTGAAAATGTGGTTTTGTGTATTATTGACATGCTATGGTATGATTTACTTCTATATTTATATAGAACGCATTTTATTCAATTACAATTCGTCATTATAATGTTGTGGATATGATGAAGGATATATTGCTATAGACGTTTGTGAAGTAAATGCATATCATGAATAAATAATCAATCTTATAATTTGTCATTTGGCATTCATGCATATTTTTCTCAAACAGCGGCACACAGTAAACGCCAGAGGGCGACATAGTTTCCCCATTATATGGAATTTGTTTCTTTAATATCTTTGAATGAAAATATATTGTTAGGTGTGTATGCATGCATCAATTAAAAACAATTTAATTAAACTAACTAATGTAATAGCCAATAAATTATTGTCATCAAACACACGCATTAATAGTATGATGTTTAGGAATTTGTCGGTGATATACGTTCTACCATTTCAGCGAAATCATTCACAATATCATTCCAGATGAGTGGGTCCTAGACCAAGCAAAGTTACTGTTTTATATTGGGCCATACACGCATATAATGAATAAATAATCGTTCCTATAATTTTTCAATTTGTATTTATGTATTTTTTTTCTCAGACGGCGACACAAGGTAAACGTGAAATGGTCATATAGTTTTCTTATTATCTGGAATTTGTTTCTTCGATGTCTTTGAATGAATATATTGTTAGGCGATTGTGTGCATTCATTTATTAAACAATACTCTAATACTAACTAACTAATATGTTTAATAGAACTTACTAATATGTTTAGTCAATTAATTGTTGTAATCAAACACATGTACTAATCGCAAGATATTGAGCAATTTGTTGTTTATAAACGTTCTACCATTTTTGCACAATCATTCACAATAGAAGTCATAATGAGTGGGTCCTGGATCAAGCAAATGTACTCTTTGAATGATTATGACAAATACATTTGGTAATCTTTGATAAGCATTTGCTAATTTCCCTAACAGGAGAATATAAGTGTATTTGCCTGATTTACTATGAAATGAAGGTATCATTTTTCTGCCTGCAGCGTTTATTGTTGGGTTATTTATTAAGGAAATAGTGTAAAGCTAATTTTGCATATTCATCGGCGTATTGCATTAAACTGTACATACATTTTTTACGTAGTTCTGACAGCAATGGGAACCGTGTTCTTGAGTCATGTGATTTTAAAATCAATTGTTTTATAGCAATCTGGGGGTGTTGAGAGAACACGATTTTAAGCAATTCAATAAGTGACTGATGTTGTGATCAAGGAGTTAACATTATCACATAATGCAAATGAACGCAAGTTATTGTATAGAATATTCTTTTATTAGTAAATAAACAAATGGGATATGTATACAAGTTCTTCATGATGTTCTGCAGACCTCGTGTACATCCATGCAATGTGGTAGAACAGTTTTATTTCACGAGTCTCATTCGAGCCTCATTCACCTACGCTGTCGAAAGGTCCAATCCTGGAATGCTTTGCTAAATGCCAGAAATAGTAGTTCAAACAACTCTTCGCCACGTAGAACACGAAATTCTGAAATAATAAATGGAATGTAAGAAATTAAGTGGTATGTAAGATCATGAATATGTTTTTTCAGGTAGTGAATGTGTTATATATATATATATATATATATATATATATATATATATATATATATATATATATATATATATATATATATATATATATATATATATATATATATATATATATATATATATATATATATATATATATATATATATATAATATATATTAAAATTGTCAATTTAAATATTAATACATTTATATATATATATATATATATATATATATATATATATATATATATATATATATATATATATATATATATATATATATTATATATATATATATATATATATATATATATATATATATATATATATATATATATATATATATATATATATATATATATATATATATATATATATATATATATATATATATATATATATATATATATATATATATATATATATATATATATATATATATATATATATATATATATATATATATATATATATATATATATATATATATATATATATATATAAATTGAGATGTACCAGTATTTCTAAACGACTTGTACTGTCAACGCTGTGAAGCACGCGCATGTTATTTGGAGCAGTGTACTGATGATTATAAAAACAATTATATTTTTAGAAATCAATTCTATTGCCGTCACAAAAATAATCCGTGTAAATGAGATTAGGGAGAAACCAATGCAGGGCAGGAACATCAGATGAATTGAGAAAGAAATTGGGCTGGGAACTGTTGGTTGTTTTGGGCATATCAACAGAATGTGTTCTTCCTTATTACCGTACACCTACAAGGGTGCACAGTAGGCCTAATTAATTCGGCCGATGTGGAGTTACTTGTCACACAGCTTCTGTCATGTGCTGGGAAGTAGGACATTATTTTTGTCATTTCTTTCATCTACAACAAGAAATTAGCATACATGAGAAACGTATCCATGCAACGCAATAACAATCTTATTATTTATTGTTTCGCATAAGAACATATTGATTTTGGAAACAGTAACTAACTTATCAATAGCAACTAACTTGTCAATTAAAATTGTCAATCAATTGAAGGTTCAATCATTGTGAAAGATGATTTCAAAGCATATGCACTCTTTTTCAGACACGCAAAAGAAAAATGTTTATTGCCAATTTAAATGGGGATACGCGGAGACGTCAACACAACCAGCTGTGCCCATCAATCAGGACGGGGGGTAGGGTGACGGGGGCAAATGAAAGGGTTGGATCAATACCCTGAATGGTGAACGCGTATTGAGGCAATGCGACGAGCGTGTGATCTAATATCACTGCTCATTCTAAAACTTAATCCAACAGTAGACCAATTTTAAGATAGTAACATCAACACAACATAATAGTTTCACAGATAACAAGTGTGTCTACTGTAGCCCTTTTAGCATACATGCTCTGAAGGCAAATGTGAAAACGTTAATTTTTTTTCAAGGTTCATACGGTGGGGTCCCAAATCGGTTAAAGGTCATAAAATTGTAATCATGATTAATTCAATGTGAATTTTGCTACATATTTGAAAATTGACCATTTTTTCAAATTAATATGTACATATCTAATCACCTTTTACATGATTTATAATATGTATAATGGTGTGTGTTGATACTTTTGCTGATGATACGAATACATTTTTGTGACGGTAGCAATCTATTAGAACTATGAGATATGCTAGAGAATTTGCCAAATTGTGCATATGGCTTGTTGTAAACAAATTATCACTGGACTGATCAAAAACAAATTATATGCTACTACGGAAACGTCCGCCGGATGTTGACATTAATTGTGCATAAATAACGAACGAATAGCCAGGGTACGTGTAACAAATATGTAACAAATATTTGTTGATGACGATCTGAACTGGGAACATTACATTAATATGGTTAAAACAAAAACATTGTCGAAAGTTGCAACGATCATTTACAAAGCAAGTTGTCTAATTAATCTTGATGGAATGTACATACTGTATTGTTCTCTGTTGTTGCCATATATTAACTATTGTAGTGAGATGTGGGGTAATGCCTATGTTACCAACATTAAGTGTATAACAGTACTGCAGAAACAAATACTTCGTCTATTCCTTGGAGAGAAACGTTTGGATCATACTAGCACCCTCTTCAAGCAATTGTTCATTTATATTTATATGCAAGACATTTGCACATCATATATATACAAATGAATATAAGATTAATACAAAGCAAATTATATTTGTTTGTTCCCCTGGCGAAACGTTATCAGTGTTGTTTTAATACAACATATTAATTTGGCTAGTCAGGACAATTAGGGTCAGAGATTGAATGGAAAAAAACACAACATTGAAAGACATTCATTATTTCAGGTTTTGACTATTATTATTACATGTAGTGTTTTCTTTCCCAAGTTAATCTTATGAAATGATGTTTGTTGCATCACTGTTTTACAAATACGTCTATCACTCCGTGTTAGGACATATTGAAGAAAAATTATAGTACTCTCACCACAGCGTCCATTGCACCCAGCAGTAGCAGTTCCGGAATGAGAACCTGGATATGTCGCATCGTCACATCTAAAGTAGGTGCAAAAACGATTATAACACAAACAACACGGGAAACATTCAAACTCAATATAAACAAGTAAATGTAGATTTAAAAAGGCACAATGAATATATATATATATATATACATATATACATATACACATATACATATATACATATACATATGTACATACATATTTACATATACATATATACAAGATTTAACAACATTGCATCTCGAACAACAAGTTCCACATGGCAAGTGGACAAGGAAGCCATTGGCTTATCGAGAGTCCAACAATTTTCTCATTTATGTGTAGCCCGCCCTTATCAGATATCTGTCAATTCTATTTTTAAACATATTCACACTACTAGCATTAACACAATCATTTGGCAGTTTGTTCCATTCATTTATCACCCTCTGTGAGAAAGAATACTTTCTCATGTCCAACCTACACCGCTCCTTAACTAATGCTTTGTGTCCTCTGGTTCTACTGCCTTCTTTAAGTTTGAAGAACATATTCCTATCAACATCCTCATAACCGTTCACTATTTTAAACACTTCTATTTGGTCTTTTCTTAGTCTCCTGGTCTCTAGTGTTGTCAAACCACATTGTAATAAGCGACTTTCGTAACTAAAGTCTCTTAATTCTGGAATCATCTTAGTTGCTCTTCGTTGTATTCTTTCTAGCTTATCTATTATATATATATATATATATATATATATATATATATATATATATATATATATATATATATATATATATATATATATATATATATATATATATATATATATATATATATATATATATATATATATATATATATATATATATATATATATATATATATATATATATATATATATATATATATATATATATATATATATATATATATATATATATAATATATATATATATATATATATATATATATATATATATATATATATATATATATATATATATATATATATATATATATATATATATATATATATATATATATATATATATATATATATATATATATATATATATATATATATATATATATATATATATATATATATATATATATATATATATATATATATATATATATATATATATATATATATATATATATATATATATATATATATATATATATATATATATATATATATATATATATATATATATATATATATATATATATATATATATATATATATATATATATATATATATATATATATATATATATATATATATATATATATATATATATATATATATATATATATATATATTGTTTTCTTGCGATCGTTAGTCAAACTATTTATTTTGTTATGTCATTTGTTCCGGATGCATAGTTCATGAATAGAAGCTCGTAATCGGGGTGTACCTTGTATCAACATACGAGATACACCCGTCATAAAGGTGTCTAAAGCAATGTCTTGATGCACTAGGGATCATACTGTCTTTGACGTGTGCCTATGTTATCAACCAGCAAGGCAACTGTAAATATGTGTGCAGCACAGTAACATATTATTCTGATGTGGTCATCTTTTTTTTTAATGACCACCTTCATTTGGTTGAAGATTTTGGGGAGTAATCTTTGGCAGCAGGAAAGAGAGAAGAAATGTAGTAGTGCGATTTAGTGGGGTTGGGGGATGTAGAAAGGGGGGACATCTAAATAGACCACAGCACTTTTTAAAGACCCTGGTTCCAGAGTTAGTTGATAAAATACGGGAAACCAGAGACCAGTACGTTCACGCATGATATTCCATGTATTATATAGGCTATCCGCCAGATGGCGCCACTTAAACAAATCGAAACACGTTGCTATTTTGGGCTGGGTTGGCTTCATTGAAGCGTCAGTCAGCGGCCTGGTTTCGACAACTGCATTACTAAAATAAACCACGCTGCCAAAAATTGCTGAAAAGACGTATCAATATATGGATGCGTAAACCGTTTGTGATGAAAGATCCCGGGTAATAAAATACTTAATGTGTGTATTTCAGAAAGCTTTCGATAAAGTGTCACATCAAAGATTATTACTTAAGCTAAAAGCCCTTGGCATAGGTAATGATGCAATCAACTGAATAGTAAAGTGGCTTACACACAGAAAAGAGAGTAATAGTAGATGGTGAGATTTCAAACTGGAAATCTGTTTTGAATGGGGTACCACAGAGATCAGTATTAGGCCCTATACTGGTTTTAATATATACATAAATGATTTGGAAGATATAATATCTAGCAAAGTACTCAAATTTGCAGATGACACAAAAGTATTCAAAAAGGTTACTAATGTTACAGATAAACACAGTTTACAGGATGATCTAGATAAATTAGTTAAATTATCATAAAAGTGGCAAATATTATTCAATTTTGGAAAGTGTAAATGTATACATATAGGACATGGAAACATGGACGAAGAATATAAAATGGGGAATGCTGTACTAGGTAGAACCACGCAAGAGAGGACATTTAGTGCTGAGATAAAAGTATCATAGCAATGTGGGATTGCTGCTTCGAAAGGAAATCAAATTCTAGGGCTAATTAGGAGAACTATCATGTATAAGAAGAAACAGCTAATTGTACCCATGTACAAAGCAATAGTTATACCGCATTTGGAATATTGTATTCATGCATGGAGGCTATATCGTTAAAAGGACATAGACAAGTTAGAAAGAATACAACGAAGTTCAACTAAAATGATTCCAGAATTGAGAGACCTTAGTTACAAAAGTCGCTTATTACAATGTGGTTTGACAACACTAGAGACCAGGAGACTAAGAGGAGACCAAATATAAGTGTTTAAAATAGTGAATGGTTATGAGGATGTTGGCAGGAATATGTTCTTCAAACTTAAAGAAGGCAGTAGAACCTGAGGACACCAAACAGCATTAGTTAAGGAGCAGTGTAGGTTGGACATGAGAAAATACTCTTTCTCACAAAGGGTGACAAATGAATGGAACAAACTGCCAAATGATTGTGTTAATGCTAGTAGTGTGAATATGTTTTAAAATATAATTGACAGATATTTGATAAGGGCAGGCTACACATAGATGAGAAAATTGTTGGACTCGATAAACCAATGGCTTCCATGTCCATTTGCAATCTGGAACTTATTGTTTGGGATGGCAAACTTGTTAAATCTTGTCTTACTTAAACATATTCAATGATAAACATGATTATGTCGTGCAATTGTCATCACAAACATTGAATCAAACTATATATGTCAGACCTTACTTTCTCGGATGTAGTAAAACCATGGCAATTCATTCGCTTAGTTAGTGCAGCAACTGGGACAAAGTGAAATAAAAAAAATACTCCCAAGGTATCTCAATGCAACTTATATACCATATAAACTTATCTGATACGTAGCTTTAATGGAATTTTAGCGATATGTTTGAAACAATTAATTGTCCAAAATGCTCTAGTGTTTCCTGTTGTGGCAGGAAGTGAGACGTGGGTCCTCAAAAATGGTGGTAGGTTGGCCTCAACATTGGTGGGAGGTTGGATTGTTGGGAGATGTTACTCTCAAAACTTGTGAGAGGTTGCCCCTCCCCAAACAGGTGGCACTTAGGTTGTGATAACTCCCATTACCATTCTTACAAGTACGAACGGTAGTGAAATTATTGGTGTTCTCCCTGTCCTGCTAATAAATATAACTTAGATATTTTGCTTACATCGCATATAAAACTACAACATGTCGTCTTTGAAATAACGTCTGGAAACTGATAAGTATTCACGTATTCACTGATGGATACCATTGTATCTGTGTTTAAGTATGAGTATCTCGGCGCGAAACTTATGGAGCGCTGGTGACCGACAAATCCAGCTGACGTGATTGCATATTAGTTACGAAGCTAGAAACAGGTAGAGCGAACAAACTGCTGAAACTGTCTAATGCGTTACGCAATGATACCCACCATTGTCTGGAGCGACCGAAGTAGGAGCGGTCAGATGAATGCACGTGTTTTCCAGACCCACCGTGACACTGTAATTGAACGACCGCCACATTACTAACTTGTTGAACAGAAATAGCCGCACCTCGTGTTAGCATTAGTTAGTACTAGATATGCTTAACACATTAACCAAGGTTACAAATAACTTTCAATTTAAATTCTCAAATCAACAATCATCTATGATAAAACATAACAATATAACATAAACAAAATTGTTCATGCAGATTATATACTAAGTATTTATTGAAGTATTGAAGTTTCACGGTATGACACAGCCTAGGCATACGCGAACGACATTGAATTCAACGGGCGAGTTTCTTGCGAGACATTGCCACGCCCGTAGTTGAAGGGCGAAGTTGGAAATTCAAACATGTAATCTAAACGACAGTTTTACCGAGTCTACTTCATTAAATGGCAAATATATATATATATATATATATATATATATATATATATATATATATATATATATATATATATATATATATATACACATATATCTGTGTGTGTGCGTGCGTGCGTGCGTGCGTGCGTGCGTGCGTGCGTGCGTGTGCTATCCTAGTGGCCTCTAGTGAGTGAATCAAGGTACTAACCATGCGATATCATAGTGCACACATTAGGGTTACGTTCCCCCACTTTAAAATTTAGACATCCGATGCTAATATACCTATGACAGTGGATTACTTAGGGGTATTGGGCCATATGACCCCTCTGGCTGAAATCTGATTTTTTTTCGGGTGTAACCTGTTGCGCCGCCTCATAGAAGTAAGTTAAATTAATGAGTTACTATGATTGACTTGTCGACATCCTAGATGGGCTATTTGTTTAGGGCCAGGTTACTCAGTTTGAACAGTGTTGCTAGGTACATGCAGTACCGGCGTCGTGCTTACAAATATATTGACACTAGCTGTCTCTGTGTTTCTCTCTCCGCCCCCCTCCCCCCCTGACGCTTACCTGCTGGATGTATGTATTCAGGCGACAAAATTTTCTTGTACCCAGCTCAGCGCCTCTGGAACATAACAGCTTCGAGATGCAGCTTCAGACTTTTCTTTTAAAAACTGGATATGTTCTCTTTAAATGTGTGTGCATGTTATGTTGGAAATGTATTGATGCCATTTTTGCAATTTACTTTAAACTTATTTAACTTTATCACTATTCTCGTTTGATTTATTTGCATTAGTGATGTAGATTGATGTATCTGCGCATGCGCGTATGTTGAAGCATGTAAATATCATATCATGTCATATCATAACATATCATAATTAGCTGCATCAACGTGTGTGCATGGGGAAAATCAATATAACATAAATTTCCGCTTTTGCGTGTGTAGATGGGGAGGAAAATATGTTATGGCAGGAAGTGGAAATTCATCCATTATTTCCCTTGGTTGACATTCTCTGTTATAACTCATTGCTATTATATACAGCACCTATTATTGTAGCTATAATATATTGATGTTATTAATAAACTGATGTCAACTACCGGCTCGTGGGCGAAGAGAACATCAGAAAATACCGTGGACGCGAAGTAACTTATTTTGTGACATAACTGTTTTGGAAGTGGCTAAAGAGAAAGGTTCTATGGGGTAGATTTTGTATCGTATGCAGCCTTACAGAAAAAGAATGGTATTGTTTGGATACAAGTTTAGTTTTCACGGAGAAGAATACATGATTGGAGCAACGTATCTACTAACTGTTTAAATGCTAGCATTCTGAATATGTTTAAAACAAAACTCAGAGATATCTCATCAGGGTAGGCTACACAAATACGAAACAATGTTGCTCGAGAAAACTAAATGCTTTGTTGTCCATTTGCCATCTTGAGTGCATTGTTTTTCGTAGCAACCATATTACAGAAGGCAGGCAATTGCATCACCCAAAATGGCATCTAGGAAAATGATGACGAAACATAACATATATCAGCTTGGAGGACATAGCAGTAAAGGTTGAAAGGTTAAAGGCATAAAGTATGCTGGCTGAAGTCACCTATTGTTCCAGCCCAGCCCGGACGCTCACTCAGTTGGTTCCATTCAACTATTATCTTTACAAAATCACAATTCATGGATTGGTATGTTTGGACTACACGCACTATTAAGTACCTGGAGTTATTTATTATATACAAGAGGTGGTCCACTGCATAGCCGCTTGTGGTAGGGACCTTACAAGAGGTGGACCACTGCATGGCCGCTTGTGATAGGGACCTTACAAGAGGTGGACCACTGCATGGCCGCTTGTGCTAGGGACCTTACAACAGGTGGACCACTGCATGGCCGCTTGTGCTAGGGACCTTACAAGAGGTGGACCACTGCACGCCATTCGTCCTCTCCTGTTGTGTCGTCATATGCGTCTCCAAAAAACACATCGTTGTGATTCTCGAGATGTGGGACATCTTGGCTGCAGCTTCTCATGGTGATACTCTACTTTTCAAATAGAGTTACAGTCTTTACTATGGGCTGCAGCTTAAAGCGGTTGTCTCTCACACTGGTTTGCAAGCCTGACAATAGCTGTTGTAATTCACTATAATTTGTGTTTAAGGCATAATGGGGGAGTCAATAAGAATTACTGGGAACAAACGGCAGTACTGGTCGCAACCTTCGAGGGATATCGAGAGTCCAACATTTGTATACATTCAGTGCGGTATTATTCTTATCTGGAATTTACATCAGGTGGATGACACATCAGTTAGATGATACATCAGGTGGATGACACATCAGGGGTTTGTAAAGGGCAAGGAGAAGAACCTAGAATATTAAATGACCCTCTTCGATTAAAATTCAAACGTATGTGGTGAAGCGTCTGAGGTGTACTGAGTTCTACCGTGGGTCGCCACAACGTATGGGATTTAGAACACGGAACAAACCGTATACGCGTGCAACAGTTCATTCATCCATGTCCATATTCGTCTATCCGAGTGGTGGCAGAAATGTATAAAGCTAAGCTACAAAACTAAGCTATGTGTGATCATTAACTCTGAATCAAGATACGGACATTTCACAAAGCACTGACAGGATACAATACTAGCAAAACCATGGCAACTGTCGTTACAGTTGGTGTCCTTGTACGTAGCAACCGTTATTAAAATTGGCTCGTAGTGAATGTGAAGTCCCGACTGTTCGTGTTTATTTTTCTTTCGAAGTACAATGTCTGATCATCCTTTTGATATCTTTGTAATTCAAATAATTGTAATGGGATATAATTAAGTAAAAAATATATATCTTCTTTCTTGCCCCTCGTTGGAACAATTCTTTCGGACGCCCCTGACTGATCACTAATACGTAAAATGACACGTATGTTGTCTATGAAACGCTGAGTGTTACATATAGCAAATTCTTCGTTTGGCTCCAGACTGATACTGTTGATATGATGCTTGTAGACGTCTTTGAATAGGCGACTGGACATTTTGAATGGTTCGTGATCAAACGATTATTTTTTCTTTGAAGTAGGTGAAAGGATTTAGTTATTGTGTATTGTGTGTGGTTGCTCAACAAAATAACTCAAAGGTTAATAAACTATACTGCAAGGACACATTCGAAACGTGTACAAGCCACTCAACAAAGGCGGGTCCTTGAAACTTGCATTGATAACAATGGGGTGTTACATGCTGAGCAACAGCTCGGAGTATTAGACACCTCAGGGCATTGAATGAATGGAACAAATTGTCTACGGATTGTATAAGTGCTAGCAGCGTGAATATGTTTAAAAACAAGATTAACCCATATCTCACGAGGGCGTGTTACACGTAGATGAACATTGTTGGACTCTCGATAAATCACTCTCTTCCTTGTCGACTTGCCATGTGGGCCTTTGACTTCGATGGCAAATCTTGTTAAGTCTTGTTAAACATCTAGATAACCCTAAACATATTTTACAAGATTTAACCAGATTTTCAACTATCTACTGCTGCTGAGAGTTCATCCTGAACTAATGCACCCTATCCGCTTAGGTAAAATCCGTCTGTCATGTACATATCAGTCCTCCCAACGAAACTTCCCCACAAATCCAACTTCCGCTTCCCTACACAGCTTCTGTACTAGCATGTTAATTACCATCCCCGGCAGTTTCGATATATCAGACCCCTCATTCGTATTAATGATAGAATCCCTGAGAGAATTACCTGCTGAACACACTTCTGGGTTAGTATTATGAGTTATTGCCTGTATGGCAGTTGTATCCTCCCTCTCTACGTTATTTCTTCCTACGTGTGCTAAAACATATCCACCCTTTCACGAACCTATAATGTTTTCTACCCCCTCAAGGCAAGGCAAGCATACCACCACGTCATCTCCCTTGTTTAAGTCTCTGTCGGGTTTCCTAACTATCGATTCCCGCACAAACATTCTCACTCTCTCCCTCACCACCTCTATCATTACCTCAGAATAGCTCTTCCGTTCCGTTCCACTGCATCCTTGTCACCTGGCAGACTGTTATCAATCTCCCTCTCACCCACCAACGTGTCACGTTTGACTTCCTTCTCCTGGCTAACTTGAGCTCCCGTCGCCTTCCTTCCTGACACCTTCCTCCCATCTCCCTCACTCCCATCACCCTCACTCTCGTCTCCTGTCTACGTCGCTCCTGTCTCCTTCTCTCCAGTTGTCTTACCTTCCATTTCTTTCCTTCCAGTCCCTATACGTTCTGTCTCTCTTCGACCTGTCACTCTACCTCCTCTAAGCCTCCTCCCGGGCTGAGGTGATATCTCCCTAGCATCTCTCTCATCGTCTCCCTCCCCCCACCTTATCATCTACTGCCCCCACTGGAACCACTGGCACAACCCGCTGTCACGATTTTTACTAGTATGAACGATAACATTCTTTAGTCCAGGGGTAATAAAGAAAAACAGCGGATGAGCTGATGTGACTTACTTTACTTTCGTGTTCAGATTATGTATATAATAACCAATACTATGGCAAATATGTATCATTGATATGAGACTAGAACACACATTTATTATATATATATATATATATATATATATATATATATATATATATATATATATATATATATATATATATATATATATATATATATATATATATATATATATATATATATATATATATATATATATATATATAGTTTGCGCATTTATTACGTAAATTGTACAACAAGATAAGTTTAGTGGTCAAAACATCAACAATTATACAGTATAAAAAGTATTCCACTTAGTATATTAATGATCCCTGACATCATGACATAATGACAATGTTCAGTTAAAATCGAGACTTGTTATAATTAATAATATAAGTTAAAATGACAATTTTCAGTCTTGCCAGAAATAGAGTTCAACGATTTTAAAAGTTCTATCCTTGGATGTGGGTTAAACTAAAAGCTAACTTCGTCTCCTTCCCTGGGTCGGCACAGGGATAATTCTAAAACTTTGCACACATAACACTTGACGATCGTTGGGTAAACGGATTTTATTCACGGACGAACACTTTTACGATGACGGACGAAACAAGACGAACCAGTCGAATCAGTTGAAGCGCTTCGACTGTGAAGATCGATGTACGCTTCAATGAAGTTGTTTGTCGACGCATGTCACGCGATCACCACGATGAACGTCTGGACGATGGGAATCAACGTAAGTCGCACAGTTGTGTAGACGTAATCGCCTCAATGTAGATATTTTATTCGAATTAATGATCATCTTGTCGCTTTTGTGAATTTCAATTTTAACTTATCGAATAAATTATACTAGAATCATTACAAGGATTATTTCATCTTTTCTTCACTAACAATTAATATCAGAACATTTCAACTTAATAACAAGGGCTTTATTCGCGCAATAATTTTCTACATAGTTGCCAAAAGTTCAGGGGGGCAGCCGTGGCCTAGTGGTTAAAGTGTTGGACTCTAAATCCGAGGGTTGTGAGTTCAAGACCCACACTGGGCATGGTTCGTTTTCGAAGCTTAGGCAATTTCGTTTACCCTACTGCCTCAGTCTACTCAGGTGCAAATGAGTACAAACACTGTTTGGAAGGTACCTGCGATGGACTAGTGTCCCGTCCAGGAGAGTCAGTATAACTGCACTCTAAGTTGCTTCGCACTACAGAAACCAGGTTTAAGCACTGGCCATATAAGCCTTCATGGCTTCCTAAGGCGTAATGCCTGGGGGATGACTTTACCTTTACCTACCTTGCCAAAAGTTCAGCTTAAAAATACAGTTGTTACAAAATACACATCATCACACACTTAAACCAAAACTACGAATAACGCTTAAGTTCGTTCCCATCACTAAAACCAAATTTGGATGATTACACAACACATCTCTCGACCCAGTGAGAAGCGCGGTGGAGGTGTGGCCGTACTCTATCAGTGCGGAGTGACCATTAAGACTTTTTATTCTACACGGAATGGCATGTTCACACATTTCGAACATATGGACAGTATGGTCGTTTCCACTGATGCGAATGTGAGATTGTGCATCTTGTACTGCCCGCCTCCTTCTAAGCGAAGCTGTTTTAAGAACAGTGTGTTTTTCGACGAGTGGAGTTTGTACTTGGACCGACTTGCTGTTATAACTAGCGATGTAATCATAACAGGTGACCTCAACTTCTACCTCGACAACGTTAACGATGCAGATGCGGTGCGCTTCAATGGCACGTTGGAAGCTCATGGATTGGTACAACACGTGGTGGGACCCACACACAAGAAGGGCCATACTTTGGATGTTGTCATCACACGGGACATTAGTTCCTTGTTGATTGGGATGCCAACAGTTTCTGAGCCATGTCTTGGAGACACAAAGGGTAACCCTTCCGGCGACCATCTGGCTCTGTGTTTTAGAATTAACTTAACGAAGCCAGACAGCGTTCGCAAGCCGGCCACTTTCAGGAAGCTTCGGGACATTTGTATTCCCGAATTTATCAAGTACTTAACACCAATTTTGAACGACACTGATAGGCCGCTAAATGAACTTGTACACGCCTATACTACGGGATGTGAAGCGGTTGTCGACCAACACGCTCCCGTCCAAAGAAAGTCGATAACACTGAGACCAAACGCGCAATGGTATTCAGACGAATTGAGACACGTCAAACACGCGCAGGCGAGCAGAGAACGTATGGCGGCGAACAACCAACTTACCGTTCATCGACAGTTGTTCAAGGAGCAATGCAATGCAGTCAACCAACTGATGATCAGTGCCAAAAAAACATTATTTTCTGCAAAAATCAGAGACTGCGGCCAAGATCAGAAACAAATGTTCAAATTAACGTGTCAGTTGATGTGTAACACGGGACAGGTAATCTTACCAACCCATGAATCGGCCGAACAGTTAGCGACTATTTTTTGTGACTTTTATATTGACAAAGTTGCTACCATTCGACGAAACATCAACATCGGCAACCCAAGTGACATCTACGAAACAGCATTGTACAATGACGTCATGTTTGACGGAATGCCGCTTCAAAGGTTTCTGCCAGCCACCCATGACGAGGTGAAGCGAATAATTACAAATTCGGCCAACAAGTCATATGACTTAGACCCGATCCCGACGCTGCTTTTGAGGCAGTGTCTGGATCATTTCGTGCCGTTGATTACAGCCATTATTAACAAATCGTTGGCAACGTCAGTGGTCCCCGCATGTTTCAAACGTTGTCAAGTTGTGAGACCATTGCTTAATAGGCCGGGCCTCGATAATGAAGTTCTGAATAATTATCGGCCTGTGTCAAACCTACCACACGTGTCAAAACTTCTTGAGAAAGTAGTCGAACACCGTTTGAAAGATCACCTGGACATCAATAATCTACGCGATTTTTACAAGTCGGCGTACCGAAATAATTATTCAGCCGAGACAGCCCTTGTGAAAGTCCAGGACGACATCGCAGCAGCCCTTGGTCAAAAACGTGTAGTTGTCTTGGTCATGCCTGATCTGCCCAGTATGTGTGATGTTATCGACCATGGCATTGTGCTAACGCGGCCTCTTTTATTAGCGGCCGAACGCAATGTGTCTCTGCCGGCCCCGCAACTTCGTTCAACGCACATCTATGCTGCGGCGTGCCACAAGGATCTGTGTTGGGACCGAAACTGACCTGCATATACGCTAAACCAGTTGGTGATATGGTGAAGAAACATAATCTTCGCTACCACTGTTATGCATATGACAGATGCTGAATTAGGATTGACAGGATACGTAATGTTTAGGAGCGATCGAATAGGAAAAAGGGGAGGGGGAGTTATTTTATATGTTAAAGAATCTATTTAGGCTGATAAAATAAATAAGAAAGCGAAGCAGATTACGTTAAAGTTGCTTGGTGCAAAATTGTTTCAGGAAATTCAAAATTAAGTATTGGATTAGTTTACCGAAGTCCAAAAATAATCGAAGAGGATAACACAAAAATACAAAATGCTATAAAGGAAGTTAGTAAAGGGGAACATATCGTAATAGGAGATTTTAACCATTGACATGTACAATGGAAAACTCTAGAGCGTACAGGGGGTAAGGACCAACAATTTCTATTTTTAATTCAGGAGAGCTTCCTTACTCAGCACGTGCTAGAACCAAGCAGGGGATGAAATGTATTAGATATAGTCTTATCATCACAACAAGAATTAGTGGACAATGTAAAAATACACGAACCATTGGGTAACAGTGACCCCAATAAAATACATTTTGACATCAATGTAAAATCAGAAAGTAAAAATAAAACGTATAGGAGAAATTTCCACAAAGGTAACTATAAAGATATGAGAAAATACTTAGCAAAGTAGATTGGAATAACATGCTAATGAATAAGACCGCAATTGAATGTTGCAATATTCTAAAATATGAAATTGAGAGTATCATCGATAAATTTGTTCCCTTGAAAAAACAAGGAAAACGATATAGAAAGAAACACTTGTCAAAAGAAGCTATTAGAAAAATAGTGTTTACACAAACTATGTGGAGGGTTTATAGGCGTACCAGAAAGGATGAAGAAATTACAAAGAGGCTCTTAACTTAGCTACAACTGAAATTAGAAAATATAAAAGAACCTTTGAAAATTGACAGGTAATATCAAAATGAGAGCAAGAGTGTCTATGCTTATGTAAGGAGTGAGCAGAAAGTTCGAGATAAGGTCGGACCACTGGAAAACAACAGGGGAAACCTAATTTCAGACGGGTTTCAAAGGGCAGAGGTCCTATATGAGTATTTCAGCTCAGTTTTTACGACAGAAGATATCAGCTCACTTCCAGTTCCATTTACTAAATTTGAGAGCAATACATCAGAACGTTTAGGGCAGTTATTTGTAACTCCTGAAATGATAGCAAAGAAAATTACGCAGATGAAAGATAATAAATCACATGGAGTTGATGGGATACCACCAAAACTGCTTAAGGAAATTGTTGAACAAATTAGTACACCACTTGCAAAATTCTTTTAACTTGTCACTAGAAAAAGGAATAGTTCCTTCAGAATGGAAAGAGGCAAACATTAAGCTGCTATTTAAGAAGGGATCGAGGAACAAGCCAGAAAAGTACAGACCAGTCAGTTTAACATCAGTTGCATGTAAATTACTCGAAACATTAATTACATACCACATGGTGGAATTTCTTGTAAACCATAAATTAATAAACATATCTCAACATCGGTTCCTAAAAGCAAGGTCATGTCTAACTAATCTCTTATATTTTTTTGAAGAAGTTACAAAGTGAGTACATGACGTGTCACCAGTGGATGTTGACTACTTATATTTTCAGAAGGTTTTCGATAAAGTGCCACATCAAAGAATGTTCCTTAAACTAAAAGCCCATGGCATAAGTATTCATTTAACCAACTGGATAGAAAAGTGGCTTACACACAGAAAATACAGAGTAATACTTAGGTTTCAAACTGGAAATCTGTTTTGAGTGGGGTACCACAGGGATCAGTATTAGGCCCTCTACTGTTTTTAATATATATAAATGATTTGGAAGATGACATATCTAGCAAAGTACTCAAATTTGCAGATGACACAAAAGTATTCAGAAACGTTTCTAATGATACAGATAAACACAGTTTACAGGATGATCTAGATAAATTAGTTAAATGATCAGAAAAATGGCAAATGATATTCAATTTTGGGAAGTGTAAATGTATACACATAGGACATGGAAACATGGACGAAGAATACAAAATGCGAGGTGCTGTACTAGGTATAACCACACAACAACGGGACTTAGGATTAACCTTTAGTGCTGACATGAACGTTTCAGAGCAATGTGGTATTGCTACTTCGAAAGGAAATCAAATTCTAGGGCTAATTAGGAGAAATATCATGTATAAGGAAAAACAGCTAATTGTACCCCTGTACAAATCAATAGTTATACGGCATTTGGAATATTGTATTCGTGCATGGAGGCTATATCGTAAAAAGGACATAGACAAGTTAGAAAGAATACAACGAAGTGCAACTAACATTATTCCAGAATTGAGAGACCTTACTTACGAAAGTCGCTTATTACAATGTGGTTTGACAAAACTAGAGACCAGGAGACTAAGAGGAGACCAAATAGAAGTGTTTAAAATAGTGAATGGTTATGAGGATGTTGACAGGAATATGTTCTTCAAACTTAAAGAAGGCAGTATAACCAGAGGACATAAAGCAGCTTTAGTTAAGGAGCAGTGTAGGTTGGACATGAGAAACTACTCTTTCTCACAGAGTGTGATAAATGGTTGAAACAAACTGCCAAATGATTGTGTTAATGTGTGAAATTTAAAAAAAATAGAATTGACAGATATTTGATAAGGGCGGGCTACACATAAAAGAGAAAATTGTTGGTCTCTCGATAAGCCAATGACTTCCTTGTCCACTTGCCACCAGGAACTTGTTGTTTGGAATGGAACCTTGTTAGACACACAAATATACTTGTCCATCAAGCCTGATGAGAACTGGGCCAGTGAAAGTTCAGCCACTGAAGCCTATGTGGCGGATGTTGGCGGGTGGATGAATAGAAACATGCTAACACTGACCCAAGAAAAAGCGAACTCATTGTGTTTTCGTCCAAACACCGAATTCGTCGAGTGAACGACTTGTCCCTCACGAGCGGAGGCAGACTATTACATACTATGCAATCCGTGAGATATCTTGGAGATATTATTGACAGCAGCTTCACAATGCAAAAACAGGTGAATGCGATCTCCAAGTCCTGTTTCTACCACATCCGAAATATTGGCAAAGTCAGGCAATACATCACAAATGCCGCCTGTAAGATTCTAGTCCAGGCACTGGTAACAACCCGTCTGGACTATGGAAACGCGCTACTGCTAGGTTTGCCTCAGGTGCTAATTGAACGACTGCAGCGTATACAGAATTACGCTGCTCGCCTAATCACCGGGTCACGCAAGAGTGAACACATAACGCCTGTGTTACGTAAGCTACTTTGGCTTCCAGTGAAATACCGGCTCCGCTTTAAGGGTAACACCTTCACGTATAAAGTGCTCAACGGATTGGCACCGGCATACATGAGTGACATTGTGCAGAAACATCAACCAACGCGTAGTTTAAGATCAACGGAGAAGTCACTTCTCGTCGTACCTGTGCTACGGACTGCAACTTATGGCGAACGTTGTTTCCGCCGACACGTGGCCATACTGTGGAACGACTTGCCTGAGAAGATTAAACAACTGAACACTCTCAACTCTTTCAAGAGACACTTAAACACATCTTTTTAAACTGGCATACGACTGACGTGATTGAGTCACGCTCTCGTTTTAATAACATTGCTATATACCAATTACTTATTCGTACTGTTTTATTCATACTACTATAAGTTACTATAAGTTAATATCTGTGTTTATTTATTTTTTTATGTTTAGATTAGTTCCTTTACACTATCTACTTTTTAAATAATCTATAATTTATAGTTTTATTTAATTGATGCAGTTTTATGTAAAGTATGTATTTTATGTAATTTATAGTTTTATTTAATTGATGCAGTTTTATGTAAAGTATGCATTGTATAGTTTTATTATTTTTTGCAGTTTCATATAAAGCGCCAGAGAGCATTTTGTCTTAATTGGATTCGGGCACTATATAAATTCCGATATAATAATAAAATAATGATAATAATAAAATAATAATATAGTTTTAAGGAAGAATTTTTGTCTAGTAAATATGTTGGACTATTACGCATAACTGAAACAGTTTTCGACAGCTCCAAATTTATCTTAATATTATAACACTTACTTACACATACCATTTCAATATCATTGATTTTTACTTTAGTACTGGCTTTTTTAAAGTTACTAAATAGCATAATATTAATATCCAATACATTAAGTACCAATAACAAATCTGCCGAAGTGTTTCGGGCAATACAAAATAATTGGGGGCATAACAGATTGTAATGAACCGTTTGTGCAACAACCTTCAGACTTTGGAAAGCAGAGTGGTCTCTATTCCTTGCATTATATTCATTGCATATAGCCATATATACAAGAGATTGCACCAAATGGAAGAAATAAGTAACGGTTGCATCAGACGTGTTTAGGGCTTAATGCCTGATGTGTAACTTGTCAAGTATTGAGGATTGTTAAAGAAGGTTAACGTTGATCCGACTTTGCCTGACAGGGATAACAACAACAGTAAAACTATACTGGATTGTAATTGGTTTTTATTTGACATATTTAATACAGACAATAAAATATATGATAACAATTTATGGCAGGACGCCAATATCAAATGAATGCCCTAAATGCTATATGATATTATACATATATATATATATATATATATATATATATATATATATATATATATATATATATACAAATTGACGACGTGCCGTTGGGTGTACTGCTCATGAAATGACTGATGTACGAGATAACAATATGTTAGCAATCACCAACGGACTTTTTACATCCAAATATTTACACGTTGAGGCCATTGGCACAGAATAGCATTTCCAATAGCTTTGACATAACGCTATAAAACTGGTTATATCATTATCGCTGGTAACGCGATTCGGACAGTTTTCTCGTGGTCATTACTAACAATGAAATCTTGTTGGTGAACAGAGGTTGTCAACGAAGACGTCTACTTCTGTAAGCTAGGCACTGTGAGTTGTGTTGGATTAAGTTTATTGCATGACAGATTAACATGTTGACGTTAATAATATTGAACGGAATGCAATGATTTGCGGTTTTTTTTTTTAAATTCAACGTTCATTTCGTAACCTCGACTTTGTAGTCACTGTATAGGACATACAGACGTATTTATATTGCAGAGTACGGACGCGGGGTGACATACGCCGCCGTGAAAACAAGCGTAATCGGTGCAATGATCGTCTTACATATCACCATGAACTATCTACTAATCGCTGTTCTAGTGAAATATGCAGAACTACGTGAAGACCGCACCGTTCTCTTCAAGATATCGCTCTCTCTGGCAGACGCAGTGGACTTACGCAGTGGACTTAAGGTTTTACCAATCGGTGCTGTATTCTGCTCAAGAGTTATATCAAGGGTGCAACATTTGACACAATACCTTCCCAAGATAAACATGGTATGCCTGTCGATATTCGGCTTCGCTTCGATGCAAAGCCAGGCTTGGTTGGCCTTCTCTAAGATGGTATCGGTATCGAAGCAGCTTAGGTACGAGCTCTCTAGAAATCGCTGCTACGGAATCATTGTCTCCACATGGATCTTCGGCGCCGCTGTTGCTGCTTCAAGGTTACTTCTTAGCCCGTCGTGGAATACAGACATTTGCTGGTTTACATTCGAGGCACACAACAGAAGCGTTTCTGCGTTGGTGTTATTGTTATACCTAGTCTCGTTAGTTTGTCCGGAACTTGTTCTCACCTACGCGATTGTGCGAATAATGTTCCTCGTTGTCGTCCGAGCTCAGATACAAGTCTCGGTGTAGGTGCAGTCGATCAGCGGAGGCGCCGACGATTCAGGAACGGTGAATCTTAAGGCGATTCGCTCTTCCAGAAACTTCCTCGTCATTTGCTTTGTAGCTCTGGATCTTTGTTGCTCTGGATCTTTGTAGCTCTGGAACTTTGTAGTTCTGGATCTTTCAGTGCTATTTTTTTTGCATATGATTATTCTTTACATCTTACACGATGAAAAGTTGTGTTTAGTTTTTTGGCATTTTGGTTGGTCCGCTACAATTCGTTCATGAATAGTTTTCTATACATGGTTCTTCACCACTCGATTCGACAAAACACTTAGGCTCATGTTCACCGGTATGTAAGAGTCGTGTTGTTGTGGCTGAAGGCAAATCCGTACAGAAGACGATAACAGCGGGGATAAACCATTTCGTGTTCAACTGGTAATTTAATTAACTAATTTGTTGTTGTCGTGTTAGTTGAACACATCGCCGTTATCGGATTCTGATGTATTATATCGTTTAATTAACTATTAATCAATTGTGTTACTGCCTAAATGATCATGTAGTCGTGTCGTGTTCGGTAGATGTATTGCCGTTGTCGACTTCCGTTGTTAAGTATTGTTGCATGGATACGTTTCCCATGAACGTAACGTCTAAATTCATACTTCAAGGTTGGTTCCTTCATGACGCGAACACAGGCGTCTAAATCGTTGTAATTTATTATATTTCGAATATATTTGCTAAACAAAACACCGAACATATGTATTAATGCATAACCTGTTTACAACTCATTTGTTTGCTAGAAAAGTATACTTGTTGTTAATATTATTTTGTTGTTGCTGCTGCTGCTGTTTCATGGAACTTCTTGCATTGGTTCTGTTGTGTATAGAGTGTATACAAATGAACAAGATTCATGAAACTATACGAACGTTTCAAGTACATATAATTATGGAAGAAATCGTGCAAATTGTCGAAAGTAATTTTCACATAAAATGCAACGATATGTAAAACAAGTGTTGTGTTGGTAGTGTGCATATGCGCGAATAAGGTTTTGCACGGACGACGGGTTGTCTGTTTGTGCAGTGTTTACGTAGATCCTGAGAAAACAAACACATCTGGCATTCACTACGAAGTGCTGTCCCTGTTGTTCATATGTGTTATTTAGTTTTGCTTAAATTGTCGGCCAAAATATTAATTTATTTTAAACTAGGCCAAGTGGAAATTCGGAGAAAAGTATCTTCGTTTTTTTGTAATATGATATCAGGATATTGATACTTTCACAAGTTACGCGATTTATTATTCACCTTATTAACGACGGGTAAATTTAATCGAGGCAGGAGTTGTATAAGAAGAAACTCTCACGTCAGTGGACGCACATTTAACAGGAAGACGTTAATTTGACGACGTAAATGTGAAGGCGTGAATTTGAAGGCGTGAATGGGATGACGAGAATATGATTACTTTAATGTGATGACATGAATGTGAAGACGTGAATGTTATAACGTGAATGTAATGACGTGAATGTGATGATGTTAATGTGATGACGTGAATATGAAGACGTGCATTTGATGACGTGAATGTGAAGACATGACTGTGATGACGTGAATGTGATGAAGTGAATCTGATGACGTGAGGTGAATGTGAATGTCATAGATAAACGTAAAAGCATGTATACATGTTAATTATAATATATAAAACAATTCAGCAGTATATTAACAAGGCCTTTCCTCAAATGAAGAGGCGTCTGGTATCGGCATCATCACCGTCGTAAGAGTCTCAAACGTCTTAAGAGTATCGATCATACGTTTTAGGACGTTAGCCAGGCGTCTTGAGATATGGTCAAGCGTCTTAACAGTATTGATCATACGTCTTAGAACATTATTCAGGCGTCTTGAGACATGGTCAAGCGTCTTAAGAGTATTGATCATACATCTTAGGACATTAGTCAGGCGTCTTAAGACATGGTCAAACTTCTTAAGAGTATTGGTCAAGCATGATCCATAGATAACTACTATATAACCACCACAAAAACACCGTGTGTATATGATATGTTTAATCAAGCGAAGCTAAGAGAAGCTATTTTATATATTATATTATTATTATGTACAAATGCTTTTACGTTTATCTTTGACGACCACATTCACGCCAATACATCCACGTAATCACATGACATGTACAAACGCGGGAATGGATGAGACGGCGAGTTTGTAGAAACGCAGCAAAATTGCGAAAGCGCCAAGTTGGTAGAAACGCGTGGGAATTGGGAAAAGGCGTGTAGAAACGCTGGAGATGGAGAAAATGTTTGCACATTTCGGCGGATTTTAATTTAGCGTGACAGCTTATGAATTATTTCGCTGAATTGTCAGATATTCTTATATATGCATTGGCATCCCAGATTACTGGAAAAGGCATATTTATTGTTAACCAGGGACCCCCTAACAAGCACACCCTTTTTACATCAATGTCAGTTACACCCAGAATAAAAAAATATTAAAATTACAATAGTTAAGTTGTAATGGCATCAAGATATATTACAATTGAGGGAGGATTTCAAAACACGGATGTTCAAAAACAAACAAAATTGGTTTCTTGCAAAGCAACTGCTTCGTTTAGCGAATGTGAATGTTTCGCCTTGAATACCATGTTTACAGGGCATGTCGAATGGCCAGATCGATATTTATAAAAATGTAACGATACAAAGATTGTGGTTGAATAAAACATATTTCAGTGGCAGACCCGTCCTCGGGGTTTTGTAAAGGGGCATCAGGTGTACACGATCAAAAAGTTCAGCACCAGCCATGCGAGACTGACGGAGATATGACGACACTTACAGACAGACAGGCAGAGAGAGTCACAAACTCTTTATGGAAGAGAAACAATGGACTGTATACTTGGATGCTAACACTATGACAACTCTGCCCCAAATCCTCTATACAGAAAGCCATTACGCCCACTCTCATGTCACAATCTATTGGGGTGGAAAGGAGTGGCCGTCAGGGTAGTTCCTACCACATGCCCCTCGACCATCGTCATGGTAACATGGAGGTCTCAACTGCCAATTGGATCGTTGGACAGTTAAAAAAAGTCATAGAAAGAAAATAAATCGAATAACTTGGGCGGTCCTTGGGCCAGTTATGTTTACTCTGTACACTACGCCAATGCAGCGTTTATTCAGAAGACATGGAGTACACTACCACAAATATGCGGATGACATTCAACTATATGCATCCTACAATCCAGCTGTGCTGGGCGACCAAGCGGAAAAAGTGAGGCAACTCACAGACCGTATTAGGGAAGTTGGACAATGCATGACTATTCGTATGCTAAAGTTAAATGATGACAAAACTGAGATGATTACTTTTATATTAAAACATCATCTCAAGTTATATGGAGTTTGCTGTATGACCATTGGAGCTGACATCATTTCACCAGTAGACTGCGTACGAAATTTGGGAGTTCATATGGATCAACATCTGACGACGAGACATCATGTGACAGCTGTGTGTGCTGCTTGTAATTATCATCTATACAGACTATCATCAATACGTCACTATCTCACAACAGTAGCCACGATGGTAGTGTTGTAAATGCACTTGTGACCTCTCGCTTAGATTTCTGTAATTCGCTTTTGGTAAACCATTCGGCATCACAGATACTTCGACTGCAACGAGTACAGAACAATGCTGCTAGACTAATTACGCGCACCAGTAGGCACGACCACATAATACCAGTCTTAAAGGGCTTACACTGGCTGCTGGTAGCAATTCGAATACATTTCAAGGTGCTAGTGCTGGCGTACCGATGCGTCGATGGTTTGGCGCCGACTTATTTGGTCGAACTTTTACACATACGAACTCCTGATGGGCGTCTACGCAAGGACTATGCACCAATGCATCACTAAGAAGAGCATTGGTGAATCTGCATTTGGAACAACAGCGCCTCGACTATGGAATTCACTGCCCGCTGACATTCGTAATTCCAAGACGCTACACATTTTTAGGGAGTCTTTAAAGACTCACCTTTTCACTTCAAATATGAAGAGAATATTATGTGATGGACACTATGGGTGGACTATTTGTGATATACATTAATTTTACATTAGGATTCTCACAAGATTTTAAGGTTTTCTAAATTATTTTATTTATTTATTTATAAAGTAATTTTATTTATTTATTCAGTGTTTACACATGTTTGTTTATATTTAAGTAGTATTTTACACAATGTGAACAGTATTTTATACTATGTACAACGCATTGATCCTTATAGTCGCCGAAGTCTGACAATGCTAAACTAGAACAATACATTCGTAGACCTAACCTTAAGTTTGAAGAAATATCAGAGGCGGTGGGGTTTGCGGAGATTGAAAATAAACTGATCTGCGTCATAAATAACCAGATGAAAATGACCCCCAGGAAGCTCAGGAAATTGAGCGCGTTCACCAAAATCGGCCGCCAAGTCGCCGATGGACGCCCCCGCATGGTTATTGTCCGACTCAAGTGTCATCCTCGCCGTGACGCTATCTACAGATATCGGGGCAACTTGAAGACAAACAGTACAACTCTGGTTTCAAATCGTATTTTTTTAAATTAAGATTTAACCAAGCTAAGCTCGGAGCTGTTATACTGACTGAGAAAGCTAAAGAAAGCCGGTGAAAAATTCTGACTGCTGGTTATACAGCGGACACATTCTGGTGAAAGGCCAAAATATGAAAATTCGTCAAATCCACACTAAGCTAGACTTGTGCTTCTAGGTATCCGTGGCACGCACTTGCACGTGCTTGCATAATGCCCGAGGTTGTCTATTTGTGGTCTGCAGGCCGTCGCCTAATGTATTGCGTTAAGGTAGCGTTAACTAAAACTTTCATCGTCTCTCTCGCTGTGGGATTGGTAAGAAAGAAGAGCACAAACTTTGATTCGCAAATGCCGAATTATCTTGTTGCCTACTGTAACGCTAGGTAACGCCATTTAACACTGTCAACATGTGAATTAGTTACACTCACAAAGGGATTAACTTGTTACGAACTACGAATGTTTTAATTTGATGGCGCTGAGCAAGACTGACTTACACATATTGCCTCACGGTCACAAAATGCATTTATTTGTTGCTGTAAACTACATTCTATGATCGTGACAATGTAAATGTAATGTGAGTAGTACACGGAGGCATCTCAGACCTCATTTTCAGGTCGATCTAAGATCAAAGGAAGATCAAGGGAAAGGCCCCTAATATCGCCCATCCGCTGAAGAGTGCGCGCAGCCAATGAGAGAGCAGTAGAGCGCCCCCTGGCGATCGTAGGTGATCGTAGTGCATGATGGGTAACGTAAGCGCCCCCTAGGGACTGGAGGAGGAACGAATATTGACCAGTAGTCATCGATGATGGACATAGGAAAAAAGAAAATACACGTAATACACCCACCACCCACCACCCACCCACCCACCCACGTAGACACGTGACCGTGTGACCTGAACCGTGACCCGACGGAGTGACCAGTCCGAGTGGTTAGCTAATGTCAACTGGACGTCCGAACGACTGGAGTTAAGTGTAAGCCGAGGCGTTTATCCAGCTGTGAGCCGTAGCGCGAGATCAAAGGACGCTAATCGGTACAATGTAGCAAGGGAGCCGAGCTAATCGGCGATAAACAGCAACTATGTGGCAGAGACGGCTATTGATGTGTGTTATAGCGGGTTATATGGAGTGAACAAAAGACGTAATAAAAGTAAAACCGATAAACATAAGGGGAATATGTAATAGTTATTAATTAGCCGACATGCATGGCTATAAAATACCCGCTGGACGACGGAAATCGGACCGTTGGTTAAATAAAATGTAGCAGGACGAAAATGGACTATTATATATATAATATGGCATTAAATAAAATGTACAGGACGAAAATGGACTATGTGTAAAATATAATATGCCAACAAAACGCAATACAAGACGGGAATATAAGGTGATGCAAACTTTAATACATGAAACAATGCAATACAAGACGGGAATATAAGGTGATGCAAACTTTAATACATGAAACAATGACGGTAGTAAAGTTTATTAAAAATGATCGTTTGTAGAAGTGTTCATTCGGGCTGACAGTTGAAGGCCGGCAAGAGCGATCGCCGAACGGAACGAGCAGTCAACTTGCGGGCCAATGCAATTCGGAGCGACACCGATCGACGACGATGGCAGAGTGATGGATGATGGATGGGACCTCTGTGAAGGCGACGGAAAATAGGGAGGGGTGACGGGGCATGTAAGATGAGTAGCTGGTGCATGACGCACTCCCACTGTAACATGTGAGCGCGGAATGCCAGGCGGAAAGCGTCCGAGTCCTCGTGGGTGTCGTAGTCGGCGGCGGCGGCGATATCATCGTCGTCGTCGGAGTCTGACCACGACTCGGGGACTGTGGAAGGGTGACGATAGCCAGGTCCGTAATAAAATTGAATGTCAGACATCACATGTCGCCAACGACTGGCATGTTCGCCGAATGCTGTCAGCAGATCGGCGTCATACAACGCGTCCCGAAATAGCGCTGTCGCCTGACAGACCCGTCGGTGTACGGCATCCTCCAGTAACTGGGACATGACACATGCCCAGTGAAAGCGAGGGATTCTGTAAGTAAAGGACACAACCAGAGTGAGAACATGCATAGACATCTATATATATATAACAGACGTAACCAAGCAACGAGGTAATACGAAACCGATCGGATGGCAAGCCGCTACATATGGAGCTTGGACCCGACGAACACACGGCGAGACATGTATACACAGGAACGATAGAACAGTATGTACAGTGAAAAGAGTTATTATCTATGTACAGTTATGTAGAGCTATGAAAGTATAATAGTAATAAATAAATAAAAAATAAAGAAATAAATAAATAAAGAAATAAAAGAAATACTCACACACGACGCATTAGAGGGATCAACGCATCTCCCATCATAACAGTGAGAAGAGTCAAAAACTCGGCAAAGTCGAGCACCATAACGACAGGAGGCATGATAGCAGTGTTGAACGGTATCGAAGGCAATGGCGGTTGTAATGACGACACGACGAACGCAGCGTCTATATATATACCATGCTAGAAATAAACCAGACAGCTGACGCAACCCGAGGAACAATACGACACTAATGAGAAAACAGATAAGCGGCCGGCAACTGTCAGCCTACCGACACCGGGCATCCATCACGCAAGGAAAAAAGTGGGGGTGACTAGTACTCGAGAGCGCTAGAACGGCGTGTATTTAAGACAGTAACTGTACAATTTAACGTTATAAAGTCACCATGAACCGTGATATACGCTTCAGAGGCGGTCGCCATTTCCTGTCAAACTTCTACGTGTGCAGGATACGTGTGTGGAATAAAGAATTTACGAGTGTCGAAAGCGCTTACCAATGGCGGAAATGCATGCATCACGGTGACCTGCAAACCGCAGAAAAAATGCTGTCCACGCGCACTGGTCTACAGGCGAAACACCTCAGCAAGAGCATACGAGAAAAAGAACAGTTACGCGCATCGTGGAACGAACAACGATATTCACTAATGTATGCGTTAGTTGCTGTTAAATATCGCGATCCAACCCTACGTAAACGACTCCTAGACACTGGGTATTCCCAGTTGCAGGAATGGGTCAAGAGTCGGGAAGGATACTGGGGTGCGCTAACATACAGCGGTCAAGCCGGTCAGAACATGCTAGGACATATACTCGAGCGAGTACGCGAGTTCATTCGATTGCATCAGCAGATGTAATGCGAGCCGGTCACAAGACCGGTGAACAGAGTACAGCGAGATATAGATGCCAGACATCCAGCATCACGCGCGCGACCAAGGGTTGTGATAAGAAAGCGCGCCATACGCAGTTGGAGGTGTATATAAACCCGGCGCAGAGTGAACGAGACACACAACCACACTCCGATTCACAGCATACGTCAAGACCGCTAGCAGCATCCGCAGATATAGAAATGGCCGCCCAAGACGCCGATATGATGTTGACAGTCAGCCAACTCGAGAGACAGGTAGGTAACGGGACTTATATATTTAGACGGCCGTTAACCATAGTACAATGTGCTGTTCAAGACAAATATATAGTTTATCCATCATGTCAGCAGTGTAACAAACATGTGAGTCCCGAAAACAACGGGTACGTGTGTCCGGTTCATCGATGGCAGCGTGGTGTAGTGTATCAGTTCGCTATGCGTATCCTCCTACAAGACGCCATCGGTAGTGAAGTGTGGGCAATCCTATTTAATGCCAAGGCTGTCCAGGTGTTGGGATTCACTGCTAACGAATACATGAGCATGAAAGGAGACGCCGAACGGTATGCAGCACTGGACATGTTGCGGGGGGCCCAAGTCATGGTGACCGTTAGGAAACGCGAGGCGGGACAGTATGTAAATTACACGGTGTCAGACATGGAAATAGTCACAGTGTGAATCCATCTGTTCACAGGCTACTGCGACCATCGCTGCTGCAGCTACTGCGGTTGCGACCGGAAGCAGTGACGTCATCGACAGTGATGCACGCTCTAAGGTAATGGAATGGTTACATGCTAATAGCTCGGAGATACTATTCTCCCCCTCTGCGGACAGCTGTTCACCGCCATCATTAATTAGAATATCAGATGACTCGGACGATAGTGCGTCACAGCGTGACGTCATATCCATAAGCAGTAGCGATGATATGGAGGCTACGGTGAGTGGTTTAGATAGGATACGTGATCGAGCCGAAGCCATGACGAACGAACAAACCTTCTATAAGGCACTAGAGGTCGCCAGCGTGCAATTTGCCTGTGACGAGGTGCAACGCATAATGAATTTAAATGATGATGATGATACGGAACGTTACGTACCATCGGTCAGCATGGTCATGCACGTGTTGCGGTGGCTATCGATAGATGTCATCGCAACGTGTGGGAACATGAAATGGCGTCAGCAAGTGACAGATTTGGTTAGAAAGAGTATGTACGCCCAATACAACGATATACAGGGCGACGTGGATGAAAATATGTCGAATGTAACCGATTCTTTCTATTCAACAGACGGGTCTAACGCAGCTGGAGACAGCATACAAGCGCCAGTGGGACGAGCTCTATGATGCCGATGACGAGGACGAGGTGACGCCATCGGGGAAACGGCAGAAGACAGGCCCGCTAGATGAATATCCAGAGACACAGGAGATACCGTGGGGGTCCTCGTCGGAGACTGAGTCGGAGGCTGAGTCGGAGGCTGAGGCGACAGATGACAACACCAGAGGGGGGGTGTTGGTGGCGACGCAGCAGTTACCGTGGGGTCCTGTGGAAAATCTATCGGACACGGATGAGAATGAGGAGGATGTCGAAGATCCTTGGATCATCAAGACCCCCTCTCATTACTATGATGATGTTGATGAGGATGCTATCGCCTCATCCCCAGCACCCGAGAAAGACGATGACGACAAGGACTTCGAGTTCAGTCCCGCGTCACCACCACCACCATCGCCACCACCGACAACAACATCAACAACATCAACAACAACAACAAGATCAACATCCACAGCACCTACACTCTACGTACTGCCCAACTCAACCATCGTCCTGTCGCCAGACGGAGGGTGCAAGCACATCCCTGACCAACGGACAATAACTCCACCGAAGCCGTCGACATCGACCGCCGATGATGATGAGGAGGATCGGAAGCCGTCGACGTCGACCGCCAATGATGAGGAGGATCGGAAGCCGTCGACGTCGATGGCCAATGATGAGACTACGCGACAGGTGTGTTCCCATCATATACAAATACAGAACAATATCGCATCGTTAATAGCGCATAAGTGGAAGAGATCCGCCCCATCCACGATAGAAGACACGACCCTGGATGTGAGCCGAGAAGTAGCGTTTAATATATTGGCGGCTTCATACCAGAACATGTTAATGAACTATGTGCGATGCGCCATCGGACGACCCGATGAACCGTAGTCGGTAGTCGGTAGTTAGTTAGGTAGTATGCACTTATAACAATAGTAGTAGTAGTAGTAGTAGTAGTAATATTGTTGTTGTTGTTATGTAGAATGAAGTGTACGACGAGGCACCCGTACTCCCAGCCAGCATTCGGAATCGAGCTGTAGTACTGAACGGTCGTTATATGATGGCGTCAAGAGAATATTATTATTAGTAAACATAACCGAGTTAGTAGGTAGTATTAAGTAATATGGAGTGAAATGTTAGTAACTTTTAATTTGTTCTGTAGGATGATGACGTACCTGTGCGACCGATGGAAGCACGTAGGCGTGCAAGTCGTCAATTAATAGTGCTACTAACAGAATATATGATATCGACGCACGATGAACAATAGGTGTATTTCTTTATGTAGGAGGAGGTGAAGGAGGAGGAGGAGGTGAATGAGGAGACACCCGTACTAGCACGAGACGAGAGGACACGTGCACTACATAGACTATTACAAATAATTATTGATTTCATGGTAGAAACGTCGGCATTTAATTAGTAGCTCTCTCTCTCGTGTGCAACGGAATAACAGTAGCTTAGTGTAACGTGTTGAACTGTATGGGAATTAGTAGCTCTCTCTCTTTTATTGTATTTAGTCATATTACAGATACTTATTCATTGTATGGTAGAAACGTAGTCATATTAAGAAGCACCGTTTGCAACGGTAGCTCTCTCTTTTATTGTATTTAGGCACTGTCATATTGTAGTGGCATGACATAGAGTAATAGTTCTATACATATATATATATACATACCGACTTATATAATACATCATCACCATCATTGCACGTAACCTCTGTCGCGGTGTAAAAGCCCACAAGTTAATAATCATGTTACTAGCCACTGGCGTGTCGATAATCGATCGTAAGCTAGGGTCCCTGTCGAGGATGGAACACTCCCACAAACCGTACAGTCATCATCATCATCATAGTAATTATATAAGTCTAACCGTGTATATGTATATGTATAATATGTATATGTCTATGTCTATGTCTATGGCAGTATATACTCAATAAAAGTCATACAATGATTGAAACGTGTTGTCAGTGGTGTTGCCACGGTATACATAGGTGAAAGAGAACCCGTAGCCATCGATATCGGACACACAGTAGCCAATACCACAGGATCGCACCTTAGGTCATACACCCTTCACCAACCACCACCACCACCACCACCACCACCACCACCACCACCACCACCACCACCACCACCACCACCACACGTACTATATAGCTGTACTAAGGACCACTCTCTCTCAGTTGTAGACACGTAGAGCAGCATGAAACGACACCAATGTCGGAACTGCGGGCTGGTGCTCGACACGTACGCAGCGCTAAAACGCCACCTAGTGAGTCATGCGACACCGGCAGTGAGCGAACACACGTATTCGGTGGCGCAACCAATAGAGGTGCCACCTAGCGATCAGGCAAAGCGAACGAAATATTCGTGTAAATGTGATGCGACGTTTGAGATATGGGACGATCTGCAACAACATGTGAGGTCCGTATGTCGTCTTAGCAGTAGCAGTAGCAGTAGCAGTAATAGCAAACAGACTACAGTGTACACATGTGCGAAATGTGGACAGAGGTGCCCTAGCCGCCGTGCCCTGACCAAACACGCACGAAAACCGTGTACCGACGACGTCACGAAGCCACCATCTCCAAAGAGACCAATCAGGGAACCCACCACACCCCACCATCCACTCGTTACCGATGCAGACCCCATAGACCCACCTGCTCGACTCCCCTTCGCCGACAACCTGTCGACGGAACTGCTAGATGTCGTACGAGCGCACTGGTCGAGCATACGGACACGTGTAGCGAGAGGTCCTCTGCAGTCCAGGTACGAGTACAGGTTAACGACTCTGGACACGACCGTTCTAGAGACGCCGTTGAGGAACGTGTTCCAGGAACAGACCAACGCTTTCAAGATTAACCTCAGTTACGGGTTCATTCTGAGGAACAAGAACACGGGTCAATACAGGTACTACCATCCCTCGTGCAACTGCTGTGGACGCTAACTGGACGAGCCCAGTCTCATCACCAACAGCAAGGACTTTGATGAGTTCCTCGAACGCATCCGAGAACCCGACGTCCTGCAATGGGCCATCAATCAAAGACCGGATTCGGCGTGGGTGTGCGAACTCGTGACCAATGTCACATTTTACGTCAATCGCATCATCGAACACCCGATAGGATGTATAGGAATGACCGACCTTCCAGCCTACATCAAGAAGAACAGAGCCGTCATCGGATTGGAAAAGGAACCCATCCATGCCAACAGATACAGTGACAACCTGTGTCTCTTCCGATGTCTGGCCCTGCATCGAGGATGTGACAAGCGTCGATTGGAACCAGCTGTGAAGACGCTGTACGATACTTACGCCCAAGACGACGTACCCATGACAGCTTTTGCCGGGGTCACGATGGACGACCTCTATCGTGTAGAGACCACGTTCCAAACGAATGTGTGCGTGTACAGTCTAGTACCACCGGATGGAGAGGATGGAAAGTCAACTGCAGAACTCGTTCGTCGCTCGGTATGTAAGTACCCTGACACGCTCTACCTCAATCTTCACGGGACGCATTTTTCCCTCATCCAGGATATACGCATGTACTGTCACTCGTACAGATGTCGGAAGTGCGGTGACTCGTTGTGGAAATACGCATGGCGTCTACGCAACCACGAGAGCACGTGTACGGGGGGTGTGCGCCGAGTCTATCCTGGTGGCGTGTACCATTCGACTCCATCGGTGTTCGAACGCCTGGCCGACGAGAACATCCGAGTGGCCGAAGCGTTGCAGTACTATCCGTACCGAGCCACCTTCGACTTCGAGTGTTGGTTCGACACCGAACACCTTCCGTCTGACAGTGCCCAGGTTCACTGGGTTGCGCGTCACGTCCCGCTGAGCGTCAGCGTGGCATCCAACGTACCCGGGCACGAACAGGTGACATGCATCGTCACGGACGGAGACACCAACAAGTTGGTGAGCGCCATGATGACTATCCTGCAATCGATGAGTGAGGCCGCGTACGACAAGATCAAAGGCTCATACGATCATGTGTTGGACCAACTCGCCGAAGAGATGTCGAAATGGGACGCACAGGAGGAGGCTGCACGAACAGCCACCGACAAGGACGCTCGACCGGCAACCAATCCGTACAAAACGCTGATGGGACAACTGTATGGATGGATGCGTCAGTTACCTGTCATCGGGTTCAATTCGGGGAAGTATGATCTCAATGTCATCAAACAGTTCCTCATACCGTACTTTCTGGCGACTTCAAAGACCGTGGAACAAGACGAGACCGAGGACGAGGACGAGAGGGAGCAAGAGGGCAACAAGAAAGCCGAGGATGATGGCGTCGGGTCAATGTTCGTCATCAAACGCAACAACACTTTCATGTGTCTTTCGACGGATCAACTGAAATTCCTCGACATGATCAACTACATAGCCCCCGGGTTCAGCTACGACAAGTATCTGAAAGCGTACGGATGCGAGGTGACGAAAGGTCATTTCCCGTACGAGTACATGGACCGGCTGGAGAGACTCGACGACACCGCTCTTCCACCGAAAGAGGCCTTTTTCAGTCGACTGAAGAACGAAGGTATTTCCGACGAGGATTACGTCAGTTGTCAGGAGGCCTGGCGCGTCAATGGCATGACGACGTTGCGCGACTTTCTCGTCTGGTACAACAACAGGGACGTGGTTCCCTTTCTACAGGCCATCGACAGACAGTTCGCGTTCTATCGACAACGGGGAATAGACATGTTCAAGCAAGGTATCAGCGTACCTGGTCTGACCCTGCTGTACCTGTTCAACGACCTTCCAGAGAAGACCTACTTTACCGTCTTCAACGAGAAGAATAAAGACCTGCACGACCTCGTCAAAGAGAACATCGTAGGCGGGCCGTCGATCATTTTTCATCGCTATCACGAGAAAGGTGTCACCACGATACGTCAGAACGAGTACGGAGAGGCGGCTCGTCCGTGCCGAGCGATCGTCGGATACGATGCGAACGCGCTGTACCTGTGGTCGCTCATGCAAGACATGCCTATGGGATGGTACACGCGACGACGAGCAGAGAAGGACTTCCGCCCCGAATCGGCGCAGTTGTACGGACAGATGGCTGGAGAATGGTTGACGTGGGAATCCGAACGCACGGGACGTCCCATACGGCATCAGATCAACGGACGAGAGAAGAGAATAGGCAAACATCGGGTGGACGGATGGTGTAGCGAGACGCAGACGGCTTATCAGTTCCAAGGGTGCTACTTCCACGGTTGTGCGTGCAACCGTGACGAGGTGAACGCCGTCAACGGGAAATCAATGGCGGAACTGCTCGCCGAGACCCGAAAGACCACCGCCTATCTACGTCACTTTGTCACAGTCGTCGAGCTGTGGGAATGCGAGTGGAAAGAGATGAGACGAACCCCGGCCGTACTTGAGTGTCTGGATGCTGCATTTCCCCGACGTCGACACGTGCGCTGGACCATGACGTCGCAACAGATCCTGAACGGAGTGCGTGCAGGAACCGTTTTCGGCATGATCGAGTGCGACATACGCGTACCGGAAGAAGTGAGCGCGCACTTTGCCGAGATGCAGCCCGTGTTCAAGAACATCAGTCTGATGCGCGAGGATCTCGGTCCGTTCATGCGCCGATACGCCGAAGAACACGACATCATGAAGACTCCGCGACGCAGGCTCGTGGGTAGTTATTGCGGCGATAAGATACTGCTCGGAACGCCACTGCTGCGATGGTATCTGGACCAAGGTCTCGAGGTGCTGCACGTGTACCAGGTCGTCGAATACGATCCTATTCCGTGTTTCCGGCGGTTCGGCGATGCAGTGTCCAAGGCCCGACGCGAGGGCGACGTTCACCGAGACAAGACCATCATCGCGGACACCATGAAGTTGCTGGGGAACTCGGGCTACGGAAAGACCATCACCAACGTTGTCCGACATCGTGACGTCAGCTACTGCACGGAGAAGGCGGCATCGCTCCTGGTCAACGATAAACGGTTCCTACAACTCCATATCGTCGTCGACGACGCGTATGAGATAGAGTTGAACAAGAAAGTCGTCAAGTACATCCTACCCGTACACGTGGGATTCTTCGTTCTGCAATACGCCAAGATGCGCATGTTGCAGTTCTATTACGACTTCATCGTCAGATACGTGGAACGCCCTCTGTTCGAGTACTGCGAGATGGATACAGATTCCGCCTATTTGGCCTTGGCCGGCGAGTCCGTCGACGACCTCGTGACCCCGGAACTACGAGAACATTATTTCCGACATCGTTCCGAATGGCTCCCGTCGGAATGTTGCGACGACCATCGGAACGACTACGTGCGCTGTCGTCTCGCCAATCGACCGTGGGTCGGAGACGATGCGTGCTGTAAGGCGCGAAGAGCGTTCGACAAGAGGACACCGGGTCTGTTCAAGGTCGAGTGGTCCGGTGCCGGGTTCGTGGGCTTGTGTAGCAAGACGTACTATTGTTTCGGCGCGACCGACAAGTACAGCACCAAAGGACTGAACAAACGGCACAACACAATCGACAAGGACGCGTTCCTGGCGGTGCTCACCAACCGTCGGAGCGGAGGTGGATCGAACCGCGGTTTCCGGGTGCATAACTCTAGCGTGATGACGTACGTGCAGGCACGGGATGCACTCACCTTCTTTTACGCCAAACGCGTGGTGCACGAGGACGGGGTGACCACGGGTCCGGTGGACGTATAGAAAAGGCGATGCACGCTGCACTCGTTTCATACGCAATCATGGATGCCCGATGGAAACACCCCTTCACGTGCATCGTCGCCGGACCGACGGGATGCGGCAAGAGTACTTTCGTGACGCGTATGTTGCGTCACGCCGCTGCGATGATCGATCCGCCACCCGAACAAATAACGTGGTGTTACGGAGAATGGCAAGAGGCTTACGCAACGACGGACTTGGGTCACGTGCGATTCGAGGAAGGGTTACCGACGGCGGCCATGTTCGTTCCGACAACGAGGAACCTCATCGTCATAGACGATCTCATGGCGGAAACGGACGAACGGGTCACGACCCTGTTCACTAAAAAAAGTCACCACAGGAACACGTCCGTGCTGTATCTCGTACAGAACCTGTTCCCTAAAAACAAAGAGAGTCGCACCATCAGTCTGAATTCCCAGTACATGGTGGTGTTCAAGAATCCACGCGACGCATCGCAGATGGCGACCTTGGCGCGGCAGATGTATCCGGCACGCGGCAAGTTCGTGCAAGAGGCGTTTAAAGACGCCACGGCGGTACCGTACGGTTATCTATTGATCGATCTCAAACAGGACACGCCCGAGGACATGCGTCTGCGCACGGCCATATTTCCAGACGACCGTGTTCAGTACGTGTACCTGCCGAAGGTATAAAACGACCGCGTGTGTGGATAGTCTCTTCATTCGCATCATGTCTGCCCTGGTGAAGAGACACATCGTGTGCATACAGGCCCTGGCCAGAGTCAAGAACAACAAAATTAAAAAGGCCATCATCGCCAACGCCGACGCCGATCTGCTGTGTGCACTGGCCGAGTGTGCCTACAACATACTAACAAAGAACATTCCATTGAGCGTCATACAGAGGCGACGATTGAATAAATACAAGACGAAGTTACGCGAGTTGGCTAATAAACGAACGCTCGCTGCCAGAAGAAGACACATCTTGCTACAGCCGCAGGTTGGCGAGGGACAGAGCGGCGGTTTCCTATCGGCCTTCCTAGCACCGTTGGCAAGTACGGTCTTGCTACCCTTGCTCCGACAGGCGCTGACCTCAGGGGGGTTGATACATGGAGCACGCACGTAGGATGGCCTTGGTGGACCCGCGACTGTTGGACACGCTGCGGTCACCCCCACCCCCACCCGCAACCGACACCTTAGGCACGAAGGTGCAAGCCCTCGATGACGAGATGAAGACCATCCTAGATAGAACGGACCTAGACGACGGGACCAAGGTGACCCTGTATAATCAGGTGTTGCAGCGGTACAACGCCTTGGTCGATAAACGCGTCAAGGAACCGCTACGCGTGGTCACGGTGAACGAGCCGGAGGTGACGTCGGAGTCGGGGTCGGAGGGTACAGCACGAGCCCCTATTAGCGGACTGGAGGCCACCGTCTTGGCCACCGTTCCCAAGACCATGAAGGCCAAAGCCAGTCGTTTGATGGAGCATCTCAAGAGAGACGTCGCGTGGACCGCTCGCGGCGAACTGATACACGAGGGCGTGCCGGTTGTCGGAAGTAACGTGGTGGATCTCGTTAATGATCTGTTGCGTAAGAGTAAGAGTAAGACCGCTCCGACGGGTTGGCAGCCATTCGCCCGACAACTCCGTGCCATCAACCTACCAATGACGTTGGTCGGTAACGTCTCCAGGAGAGCCTACATACGTCCGGAGCCGACGGTCACTCCCTCTCGCCGGTCACTTACTACTCCGCGTGCTGCATCGGGTAGTGCACGACGATCGCTAAGTTGGTCACCCCTCGCCCGTCAGAGCCGTCGAATGGAACATACCATGCCCACCCCACCCCCCGAATCACGCAAGGCGTTGTCGTCATTGGCTGGTTGGGACAACCTATAGGATGGCACGATGCGTGTCCGGAGCGCAGTGTTCGTCATGTCGCCCGATCCACAGGACCACGTGTACCGCTCCATCGTCGGTGCGATATTTATCAGTGGACTTTACATGATTGCTCACGGTATACTCCAGAGTTATATGCAACAGGCGTTATTCGAACCCCCCTCGCTGGACGAACGGACCATTCCTCGTCCACCCACTCACCCTTCCCCCGCATCACGCAAGACTTCGTCGTCATTGGCTGGACGGAACATCGTATAAGGTGGTACGACGCGTGTCCGTAGCACAGTGTTCGTCATGCTCGTCGATCCACAGGACGCGTACCGTTCCCTCGTCGCTGCGCTATTGTTCGAAGGACTCACCTTGCTGGGAGACGTTGCAGCCGGCGTTCTTATACAACAGGTGTTATTCAGACTATGGTTACGCTACTAGACCGTTGTTGTTCCACCGCTTGCGTTGTGGGTGCCATAGTGTGTGTCCTAGTACACGTCGGCGTGCTCCTCGTCATTCGTCAGCAGTCGTACTCCGGAGTCAACGTCACCGCCCCCGTCAACGCATCGGTCCTCCTCTTTTGATGGCACAGAGGGGAGACCGCACCTTGAGTGGGGTCTACTTCGATCCCACGAAGGTAGGCAGTTATGGCGGCGTCGCTGGCTTGCGACGCGTCGCGCGCCTGCCAGAGAAGACCGTCAAGGCATGGTTGTCGGCACAGGACACCTACACCTTACACAAACCAGCGAGACGTCATTTCAAGAGACGACAAGTCATCGTGGGTGGTATGCATCAGCAGTGGCAGGCCGATCTCGTGGACATGTCGAAGGTCAAACGCTTCAACAACGGCATGGCCTTTCTCCTCACGATGATCGACGTCTTCTCGAAAGTGGCCTGGTGTGTTCCCATGAAGAACAAGTCCGCGGCTTCGTTGGTGGCGGCGCTGCAATCCACGTTCGTCGACGTTCGCCCCCAGACCTTGCAGACGGATAAAGGCACAGAATTCCGGAACAAATCCGTTCAGGCGCTATTGAAGCGTTACGACATACATTACTTCTACACGCACAACGCGGAGACGAAGGCAGCCGTCGTGGAACGGTTCAACGGAACGTTGAAGAGGCGCATGTGGCGCTACTTCACGAAACACCAGACGTGGCGGTACATCGACATCCTTCCGGACCTGATGCGATCGTATAACAATGCCCGCCGCCGCATGATCGGTATGGCTCCGTCACAGGTGAATGCACAGAACCAGGAACAGGTGTGGCAACGTCTGTACGGTCACGATGGTAAGGGCGTGCCCAAGTTGCACGTGTCGGATCGCGTGCGTGTCAGCAAGTACAAACGCACGTTCGAAAAGGGCTACGAGACGAACTGGAGCGAAGAGTTGTTCACGATACACGAGGTTCACCCCTCCGATCCACCCGTGTATCGGCTGCGGGACGATCTCGGCGAAGTGCTGGAGGGTACCTTCTACGAACTGGAGCTGCAGAAGGTGACGGTACCCTTTGATAAGGTGTACCGTGTTGAAGCGGTACTGAAACGCCGTACAGTCGGTAGACGAAAGGAAGCTTTGGTGAAATGGTTCGGCCATTCCTCCCACTTCAACAGCTGGATCGATGCCAAGGGACTCGTCAACTATAAAGACTAGCCTCGCACATGCCGACACTGCATTCGAGCAATGACACACGACGCGACACCCCCACCACCGACCTGCACCACCACCATCATAGACGAGGAGAAAGAGGCGAACGAACACGAGGACTGTACTGACGCTGCACCGAACGAGCCAGACAGCACTCCCTGGCATCTGTTCGGTACCGAGTGCCCCAAAGAGGAGATCGTGTTTCTGTGTCAGGTCGTCGTCTTGTACACGGTCATTCTGATCAGCATTTACAACCTGACGAAAGGTCACGTCGATTCTAATCTGTGGACGGCTCTGTTGAGTAGTTCTTTGGGTTACCTACTGCCCAATCCCACGTTGAGACGTAATGGCGACTGATTTCTACATGACGCTGCCTAGCAACGCTTCCATGAAGATGCACCCCGGCAACACCTTGACCCATTACGTCACGGCCTTGCCTCAACGCATCGATCTTACCGGCGGGTGGGAGTGTGGGTTGGCTGAGATCCAGTATCCGCACACTTGGTACAACGTCAAGGAGAACGATGTCTGGTTCTTCCTCAACACGATCGATGCTACGGACTCGTCCCGACGTTCGAAGTTGCCGTGCGAGTATTACGACGATCCGTTACAATTGATGTATCACGTCAACAAGGGACTGTACAGTATGCAGACGGAGGAGACAAAGGCTCACATGAGCTATAGTTCCGTCACTCAGAAAATGACGTTACACATGACAGAGAACACCCTGTTCACCATACCGCACCACAGCGCGACGGCGTCCCTGTTGGGATTCCGTGAACCCGTAGCCAGCGAGCCGAAGGCGGTTACGTCATCTCCCGACCTCCCCAACGACTCCTCCCATCCCGACTCGGCGTACCCCTTCCACATCGAGGCGCACGATGTGGTGAACCTGACGCAGGGGTTCGACACCATCTACGTCTACACGGACATCGTGGAGTCTCGTATAGTGGGTGACACTCTCGCGCCTCTGTTGCGTACCCTTCCGATTAGCGGACGTCACGGTGACAGGGTGTCCGCTAGTTTCACTAACGTGCACTACGTGCCCCTGATGTGCTCGAGCTTCAGCTCGATCGAGGTGGATATAAGGAACGACATGGGTCGACGCGTGCCATTCGAATACGGTAGAGTGTCGGTGACGCTTCATTTTCGTCGACGCAAGACCGGACTGTTCTGATGAATTACAACGATTATTACGCGCGTCAGGCTGGCGGTGCGCTGCCCTACTTCGCCGGTGCGCAATACCAGCGAGGTCACGGACTGGGCAGTCTGTTCGGCGGTCTGTTGCACAGCGCCATGCCGCTCATCAAGAGAGGTGCCGTGGCGTTGGGCAGGGGAGCGTTGAAGACCGGCGTTCGCATAGCTGGCGACGTCTTATCAGGCCAGAACATAAAAACGGCTGCCAAACGACGCGTCACCGATGCCGTGCTGAGCAGTATTCCGCGACCCCCTGGTAAACGTATAAAAGGAGCGGGTGCAAGGACGGTCGGCACTGCAGTAACGAGACGTCGCAAGAAACGAACGTCCAAGAAACGCACGGTCGACATATTCGACGACAACTATGGCGTTCGTGCATAGACAGTCGTGCGAGGGGGTCAAGACCGAGCTGGATCTCTTTACCGTACCCCCCACTCAGAACTGCATCGCCGACAGTCACGTGGTGGAACATCAACCCATGGCCTCTCTGGACTCTGGAGGCCCGATAGAATTCTTCATCCCCGGTTCGGGTGACGACTACATAGATCTCGCCAACACGATGCTCCACCTGCAGGTGAAGGTGACGCGCGCCAACGGTAACCCTATCGATGCGGGCGAGCCCGTGGGACCGGTGAACAACTTCTTGCATTCGCTGTTCAGCCACGTCGACCTCTCCATGAACGGCACGCTCGTGACCTCTTCGTCCTCCAACTCGTACCCGTATCGTTCATACATAGAGACGCTGCTGAGTTACGGATTCGATGCCAAGTCGACGCAGCTGACGAATCAGCTGTGGTACAAGGACAAGGCTAGTCGCATGCACGCCGCCGAGCTGGTCGTCGGACCCGATCCTAACCCCGGGTTCGTGACTCGACGAGACTACATAGCCGGCAGTCGCGTGGTCGACATGATGGGTCGTCTCCACGTGGATATGTTTCTGCAGGATAAATTCCTGATCAACGGTGTCGACGTCAAGTTACGCCTGGTGCGCAGCACGCCCGAGTTTGCGCTGATAGCCGGTGGACAGAACGAGTACAAGATAATCATCGTCAACGCGTCCTTGTTCGTCAAGAAGGCTACCATCACTCCGACCGTGCAGAAGGCTCACATCATGGCTCTCGAACGGGCCACGGTCAAGTATCCGTTACGACCCGTCGAATGCAAGGTGTACTCCATTCCCGCGGGCGCTCTGTCGCACACGCACGAGAACCTGTTCCTCGGCTCCCTGCCGAAACGTCTCGTACTGTGCTGCATCGACAACGACGCCTACAACGGCACGTACGCCACAAACCCCTTTCACGCCAAGAACAACGCCATCAGCTTCGTCTCCGTGTACGTGGACGGTCGTCAGATACCCGCCAAACCCTTCCAGCCCAACTTCGCAGAAAACCTCTTCGCCAGGAGCTACGCGAGCATGTTCATCTCGACCGGCAAGCTATGGCAGGACGAGGGGAACGGTCTGACTCGCGACGACTATCGAGACGGATACACCTTCTTCTGTTTCGACCTTACCCCCGACAAGTGCGACGGTCCCTGCTTTCATCTGATACAAAAGGGCAACCTGCGCTTAGAATTCCATTTCCGCGTAGCGCTTCTGGCCACCGTGAACGTCGTCGCCTACGCCGAATTCGAGTCCGTGCTGGAGATCGACAAGAACCGCAACGTCATCCACGACTACTGAGATGGACACCCTGCAGATCGCCCGTCTACTGGCGATGGATCCGAACACCCAGTCCGTCTTTGGCGGCGTCGTACCCCGAGACTGCCTGCAACAATTGACGCTTTGCCGATCGCCTTCGTGTGCAACACCGACGACGGCGACGAACCGGGCGAACATTGGATAGCGCTGTACCTGTCCTCCGACGGGCGCGGCGAATACTTCTGTTCGTACGGTCTGCCGCCTCGTCACGCGGCGTTCCGCACCTTCTTGAACAAACACTGTTCCGAGTGGACTCATAACAGCAAGACGCTTCAGAGTCCTCTGTATAACGTTTGCGGACAATATTGCGTCACTTATATCTTGTTTCGTTGTAACGGCGCTCCTATGAGCACTTTCGTCAATGCTTTCTGCACCGATCTGGTCGCTAACGATTGTCGCGTGTTCGATTGGATTAACCTGCTGAAAAAGGGTATACCGTACTATCACGCATCATACTGAGCCTCTGGCGCGGTGGTCGCTCCACCCGTAAGCTCGCCCTCGAACCTCTGGCGCGGTGGAGACACCCCTAAGTTCGCGACCTCTGGCGCGATGGTCACCATTCGCAAGTCGCCTCGTCATCGTCTTCATATTCATCATACCCTGCTCGTTGTATTTGTACTGCTGCCGCTTTGTCGCATTCAATAAAATACGTGTGCACCGTACGATCGTGTTCGTCTCCTTACCAGGTTAACGACCCTCCGGTAAACGTAACTAGGTCCATGTTCGTTCCTCCTCCAGTCGCTAGGGGGGCGCTCCGGTAACTAGGCCAATATTAGTTCCTCCTCCAGTCCCTAGGGGGCGCTTACGTTACCCATCATGCACTACGCTCACCTACGCTCGCCAGGGGGCGCTCTACTGCTCTCTCATTGGCTGCGCGCACTCTTCAGCGGATGGGCGATATTAGGGGCCTTTCCCTTGATCTTCCTTTGATCTTAGATCGACCTGATAATGAGGTATGAGATGCCTCCGTATACTACTAATGTGAATACGGCTTTCTTGCTTTATTACGATTATTATTATTCCATGTATTGTGTTTTTAAATTAAACCTATTTACTATCGTGAATTATTATTTTTTACTGTACCATTTAATTCATTCATAAAAGTCATTAATGTACAGTGTTTCTAAGTATTACTTAAATTGCAGTTCTTGGCTGCACTTATGATGTGCCCATAACAAATTACCAATTCTACACCTGAATTTCCTAATTAAAATGGTAATAACGTTAGGATTATATAAGTCAAAGAAACAAGAAGTTTGCCATATCATAGGAATGAATCAAAGTCGTTAAAGATAACTTAGTTAATTAATGTTCTATTTTGTGATGCAAACATTAGTCAAACATAGAGTAAAATGCATTTCGTTTAAGTTCCGTACTCAGCCATCTTTGCTAAAGAAATGGCTCGTGGAAATAAAGCTTTCAAACTTGAGGTCGCCGAGAACAAACTTGTTCCGACAGCCACACGGAGAAGGTGGCAGCCTTGGGTTATCCTGGTACAAAACTTTCTTTGGAAGATGATGATGTCATGACTTTTAATTAAGCATTTGAATCACACACTTCTGAAACTGTTTCAAATGACAAGCCCACAGCCCCAGGCGAGTTGACTAGCTTAACTAAGTCACTATAGATGCTGCCATAGTTGCTGACATTTTGAAGAGAATGTTTTCATAAGACTGCTGAACACAAACATAAAGGAAAATTTATAAGAACATTGACAAGCTGAAAAGAATACAAACCTGAGCAATATTGGGGGAGAAACCTTGATTGCATATTGCTGCCATGTGTAGAAAGAAAAAAATATACCAAAAGTTCGACTTAATAAGTCGAAATTCCAAAACTCTAAACGTTCAATTTACTGGGCCCAAGTTCCTAAATTCGCATATTTAAGGGGACATTTGGCCATGACCCCTCTTGGCTTAAACATTTCGTTTTTGCAATTGTCACATGTTGTTCCACCACACGGTAGCATGGTAAACTAATGGGTGACAAAGCTTGCCCACTTTGGCCTCCCTATATTTTGTGAGATATTGAAAACGCCATAATTAACGCTTGTTCACTGGAAAGGTTATAAGGTTATATGATGTTCTTCATATTAATGTAAAAGTTGTCTTCGTTTATTTGACGTCATCTCTTTACATTGACGTCCATGCGTGGACGTTTCAGAACGTTTTACCATGACGTCCACGTGCGAACGTTACGTAGCGTTTTACAATGACATCCGTGCTCAGACGTTATAGTTACACGCTATCCATAAAGTAAGCTATGTTATGCCTTTTTGAGACCCCCATCTCATCCATTAACCAATTACTGTGCTCTCATCACAACCAGTCGTAGCATGAGATGATGATCTTTGTGCGTCCCTATTCGTGATAATGCTTAATTATTCTGGTTGGTTGCGCTTCTGAGCTCAGCTTCCGGAGGATACAGGCGCTATAGATAGTATTACTATTATTAGCAGGTGGCCATACGTTGCTGGTTAACTTCCCTGAGTTCGTTCTGAAAACCGTAAATATGCGGTAGGTGATACATAACTATTGGCTTTCCAATTGGAGACCCTTGCTTTTGCAATGGTTTGATAACCTGGGTATTCCAAATATGGGCCATGCTATCAAGTTCTTCCCAGAAGAGAGAGAAAGATAGAGACATATTAATTTAGTGTGAAAAATGCATACAAGATTCTCAATAACAATTTATGAAGATACTATCATAACGTACCATAGGCCTGGATCTCTTCTTGTCTTTTCCCATAAGCCATAAGGATCGTTGGGGCAGCATTGATGACTTTCTAACCAGCTCTCTCCACGTTTCCCTGTTCTCGACAGCCCTCTGGGAGTCAGCGAACTCCATTCCTGTCCACTCTTTGATGTTATCTTATGCTTCTGTCTACCTATTCGTCCCCACCCCTCTCTTACAGTACCTTGCAAGAGAGTTTTTGCAAGGCCAGATGATCATGATACATGACCGTACCACTTCAGTTTACGCTTCTTAACTGTTGTAAGAAGGTCGTCATATGGTCCGATGGCTTGTTTGATTTTGTTGCGGACAGCTTCGTTAGTAACATGGTCTTTGTATGATATGCGCAAGATCTTCCGAAAGCATCTCATTTCCATGGCTTTTATCATTTTCTGTAGATCTGCTGAGAGGGTCCATGTTTAAGAAGCGTACAGAAAGATGGACATGACAAGGGAACGCATCAGCCTTATTTTCGAACTGACAGTGATGTTTCTGTCGTTCCATAAGGGTTGCAACCTTGTTAGTGCTGCTGTTGTTTGTGCAATCCTAACAAGTAACTCCGGTTTGGAACCCTCATCTGTGATAATTAATCCCAAGTACCTGAAGCTTGTTACTGTCTCAAGTCTCTGTTCATTAACTTAGACCTCTGTGCTGATGCCTTGTGTGTTGTTCTTCATCAGTTTGGTCTTTTCCGCACTGATCTCCATGCCGTATGATGTAGATGTTTTCTCGAGGCGCTCCACCAAAATGACTAGTTCCTGTTCATCTCCTGCTAAGCTGTCGATGTCGTCAGCAAAACGAAGATTGGAGATTGTCCTGCCTCCAATGCTGACAATGCCTTTATGGTTTTCTAAAGCATTAGTCACGCTCCTTTCCAGAAAAATGTTGAAGAGCGTTGGTGATAGTAGGCATCCTTGTCGAACTCCGACTGTTGTTCGAAACCAGTCTTCTATGCTGCTGTTGAAGATTACTGCACTGGTGGCTTTGTCATATAGGTGTTCAATGGTTCGGACAAGCTTGGAGCCAATGTTGTACTTCCTCATGATTGCCCATCAGGACGCATGCCATACTTTATCAAAGGCCTTCTTGAAATCTATGAAGACATGATACAGGCTTTGCTGATGTTGAATGTGTTTCTCGCTAAGGATTCTAAGGTTGAAGATATGTTCAATGGCACTATGTCCTGCTCGAAAACTCGCTTGTTCTTCAGGAGTGATCTCTTCTGCCAGGGGTTTGTGTCTGTTGAGTAGTATCTTCAACATGACTTTGCTCGGGTGGTTAATGAGGCTGATTATTCTGTAATTTTGGCACACCCATTTTCCTGTCTGCAAGATCTTGTTGCAGATTGTTGTAACTGTGGTAATCAAGGTTTCTCCCCCAGCTTGAACCAGTTCTGCTGGTATGTTATCAATTGCAACTGACTTTCCTTTTTTTAGAGACTTTACTGCAGCCTTCACTTCCTCACGAATGGGGCAGTCGTCCTCTTCAGTAGTCTGTGGACAATTTAGTACCACTGGGACTCCGTTGGGGTTGTGGCTGTACAGTTCTGAGCAGTATTCTGTCCATCGATTGAGGATCTGATGTTCTTCTGTCAGGCATTTCCCTGCTTTTCTTGGATAGTGGTAATTATCCCTTTCTTCACTAATGTCAGGTCTTTCACTATTTGATAAGCCTTCTTGCTGTTGTTCTTGCTCAAGCTGTCTTCAACGTTATAGTATTGTTCTGCTATCCAGTTATCTTTTGCTCTCCTCATATCTAGTTTGATGTTTTTGTTTACTTCTCTGTATTTTGCTGCACCTTCAAGTTCACATGTTCTCATTTTCAATTCCCTCCTTTTGTCACAGATATCTAGGATGTTTGCTCTGACCCATGGTTTCTTTGTCCGACGGTGTTTTCCAAGGATCTCGCTGGTTGTGTCGGTCACTATTTTGTTGAAGGTGTTGGTCATCAAGTTCACGTCGGTATATTTGTCATCCAGTATAATAAGTGGTGCAAATTTCCCACCTATCATTGCTTTGAATGCTTCTGCTACATCAGGCCTGCATATTAAAAAAAAATAACGCGCAAAAGCATGATGTCTGATGAGCGCTGTGGTGATATGTGTTGTGATAGGTGTGGTGATAGGTGTGGTGGAATCGTGGAATCACACACACACGCACACGCACACGCACACGCACAAGCACACGCACACGCACACGCACACGCACACGCACACGCACACCCAAATACACACACACACACACACACACACACACACACACACACACACACACACACACACACACACACACACACACACACACACACACACACACACACACACACACACACACACACACACACACACACACACACACACACACACACACACACACACACACACACACACACACACACACACACACACACACACACACACACACACACACACACACACACACACACACACACACACACACACACACACACACACACACACACACACACACACACACACACACACACACACACACACACACACACACACACACACACACACACACACACACACACACACACACACACACACACAAACCAACTATCACAGAAGCAAGAAAACCTTCGAGAAGGGAAATACGGAGCTCAGTACTGAAACCGTGTCTTTCCGTTATCATAAAATTAATAATGTCTTATAATTCAAACAGCCCAAATAATACAAGTGGTCTTAAATTACGATCGTTCATACAAATTTCAATTATTTTATTGGGTCACGCCCTCATGAAAAAATATAACTTTCCTAAAAAAAAACATTGTTATGATAGTTATCATGACTAAAGTATGGAACAATTGTTTACCATTGTTTCGTAGTGGACAAAAGTTAATTGTGGATTGAAATCTATAGCATTGGTAATTAGTTTGACAAGGATGTTTACAACTATTAATTCTGTAGATCTGCCCAAGGTGGGAGGAACATCGACCGCCGTGATGACGGTCGTCAAAGCCGTCTGTAATGGGTGAATATACGCTAACGCAAAGTTGTACAGGTGTCAAAATTCTACGAACTTTCAATTATCTAAAAACAATATTGCCCACAACAACATGTGTTGCTTGATATTCCATGACGGAATTATATACGGGTGATTCTTGACGAAAGTGTAGTGACTGCGACAAACGGTGGCGTCACATCCCGCAGCCTAAATAATCGAGGCTATTGAAATGGTTAGTGGCGCCACAGGTGGGGAATTTGGGCTTAAGAGTCCGCCATCTTTCGGATAGACAAGTGTGACGGAGTAACGGGATATTCATTTATCTTCCGGACTTGCTCGTTGTTGTGAAATATTACGACGGTCAGCGGTATATAGCGTCATTTCAGAAACGTTACGTTTTAAAACATACTTACTAAAACATTTATCAAACATGTTTACGATATTCGGCCACCGTTTTACAGTGGCCACGTTTTTCCACGACTACGATTAGCGTCTTTGAGTTTGGGCATCGCCGCCAGAGGCAGCGAGGGTAAGGCAGAATGTTTTGCAGCAGTGTTTTAATTTTAAACAAAATTACTGGCCTAACAGTATTCTTATTTAATACAATGCAGGTGTTTCTGCCTATATTTATACTTACTGGAGTGTAGGTAGAATTAGCTAGCGGTAGGAATTTGGTTCGAAGAACGTCGCAAATGTCACAAATTGGTGCCACCAAAAATAAGGATGTCAATGAAAATTTCAAATTGCAGATCTTTTTATGAGATGGTGGTAGCTATGATAAATTTAATTGTGAAAAAAGTTTAAGAATTGAAGTAATTTTTAAAGACGTAAATACGTTTTTTAGATTATTGGCACTGAACCTAAAAACGGCACCAAAATGGGGCATTTTTTATAGCCATTAATAAAAACACCTATGTTCAAAGTTAATCGAACAAAGAAGAGTTGGGCTGAACTGAAGTTGATGTTGCGATTCCACCATCTGTACTCCTTTAGTGGTATGTGATTATGTACACAGTAATTGGCTCTGTAATCATGTAATAATAAGAAACCAGTAGTAACTACTGCTGTCACGGTTCCGGGTCTAGAACCAAAACTGTGGGTCCCAGTAGGTACTGCGGGTATTGGTTCTTTTTGAACCTGGAACTGTCACAGCACCAGTCATCAGTAATTAATTCACACATTGTGGTATCCTAACTGATCATCAGAGAATCACATTATTATTGACTTTTTTAGAGTATTGTCAATTAGATGATTTATATAATAAATATGGTGAATTAATTAAAACAGACCAGAGCATGATTCAAGACATGAGTTTGATCTGTCATGCATTTAGTATCCTGGCTATGTTTGACATAAATACTAGTTTACACAAAGGTAGGGCAATGTAGGGAATTTATACATAGGAGCCTGTTAATTGCAGATTCTAACTTTGAGTTCCATCCTTATTGGCTAAAGAAGAAAGGACGGAACAGGTCAACTATTGTGCTAGCATCTGTCACCTAAAAATATATATAAATGATTTGGAGGATGACATACCTAGCAAAGTATTCAAATTTGCAGATAAAACAAAAATATTCAGAAAAGTTACTAATGATACAGATAAACAAAGTTTACAGCATGATCTAGAAAATTAGTTAAAAACAAGGTAATGTTTAACCAATCTTTTATGTTTTTTGTAAGAAATTACAAAGTGGGTAGATGACAGTGGATGTTGTCTACTTAGATTTTCAGAAAGCTTTCGATAAAGTGCCACATCAAAGATTGTTACTTAAACTAAAAGCCCATGGTATAGGTAATGATGTAATCAATTGGATAGAAAAGTGGCTTACACACAGAAGACAGAGAGTAATAGTAGATGGTGAGATTTCAAACTGGAAATCTGTTTTGAGTGGGGTACCACAGGGATCAGTATTAGGCCCTATACCGTTTTTAATATATATATATATATATATATATATATATATATATATATATATATATATATATATATATATATATATATATAAATGATTTGGAAGATGACATATCTAGCAAAGTACTCAAGTTGGCAGATTACACAAAAGTATTCAGAAAGGTTACTAATGATACAGATAAACAAAGTTTACAGGATGATCTAGATAAATTAGTTAAATGGTCAGAAAAATGGCAGATGTTATTCAATTTCGGGAATTGTAAATGTATGCACATAGGACATGGAAACATGGAAGAAGAATATAAAATGGGGGATGCTGTACTAGGTAGAACTACACAAAAAAAGATCCTAGGAGTAACATTTAGTGCTGACATGAAAGTTTCAGAGCAATGTGGGATTGCTGCTTCGAAAGGAAATCAAATCCTATGGCTAATTAGGTGAACTATCATGTATAACGAGAAACAGCTAATTGTACCCCTGTACAGAGCAATAGTTAGACCACATTTGGAATATTTTATTCAAGCATGGAGGCCATATCGTAAAAAGGACATAGACTAGCTAGAAAGAATACAACGAAGAGCAACTAAAATGATTCCAGAATTGAGAGACCTTAGTTGCGAAAGTCGCTTATTACAATGTGCTTTGACAACCCTAGAGACCAGGAGACTAAGAGGAGACCAAATAGAAGTGTTTAATAGAGTGAATGGTTATGAGAATGTTGACAGGAATACATGTATGTTCTTCAAACTTAAAGAAGGCAGTAGAACCAGAGGACACAAAGCAGCATTAGTTAAGGAGCAGTGTAGGTTGGACATGAGAAAGTACTCTTTCTCACAAAGGGTGATAAATGAATGGAACAAACTGCCAAATGATTGTGTTAATGCTAGTATTGTGAATATGTTTAGAAATAGAATTGACAGATATTTGATCAGGGCGGGCTACACATAGATGAGAAAATTGTTGGACTCGCAATAAGCGAATGGCTTCCTTGTCCACTTGCCATCTGGAACTTGTTGTTCGGGATGCAGTCTTGTTAAAATCTTGTTAAAGTGTTGATGTCTTCACCTTCCTGCTGGTCTCTTGTTGTATACAAGTGTTAGTGTCTTCACATCAAATCATATATTTTTTATGCCCTGCATTTACTATTTTATTTATAAATATACATCTTTTAGATACTTGCTATGTGCTGTTGGCAAGCACCAATGTCTCCATGGTATGTGCTGTCGACAAGCACCGATGTCTCCTTGCTATGTGCTGTTGGCAAGCACCAATGTCTCCTTGCTATGTGCTCTCGACAAGCACCAATGTCTTCTTGCTATGTGCTGTTGGCAAGCACCAATATCTCCTTGCTATGTGCTGTAGTCAACTACCAAAATCTCCTTGCTTCTTGTGGTTGTAGGCAAGCACAAAAAAAGCAGCCCAGCTGAGATCAAGAAGGTTCAGATGGAGGAACTTGCTGCAATGTTGTTTTCCTCAAAAACCTGCTTGCACCATTCCTACATGCGTACGACTTCTTCATGCAGACAGTCAAGAACATCAAATAAACTTGGCATACCAGTGTGTCTGGGTCTGTGTTTGAATTTGTTTTGCTGTTTAAGGGTCAGACCACAATAATACCGCCTGCTGTACTTTAGATGGTTGTAGCTACAGCCAATTTCAGTGATTTTTAACTGGAATTTCACTTTATCTAGTCAGCCAGCAAGTTTCTGTTTTCTTTCTCCCTCCTCAATTAATTTAGCCCATTGTGAATCAGGGCCATTGGTGTTCATATCGGTAGAGTGTATGAATTGTTTAAAGGTATGAACAGTCAGCTTAATGTGTATATATTTTTTAATTATTGAAAGAATTGACTTTGAACATTAAATCGGGTAACTTTGAAAGTGTGAATAGGTTTATGTCATAGTGTGTAGTTGGTTGGAGCCATGTTTGACCTTTTCCAGTGAATTCCACATGGGTCCAGTTGAATATATCTAGTAGGTTGTCCGATGTATTTATAAAAACTAAATGACACATTTGCACAAATGAGCTAGCATGTCATAGTGGATACTAGATAGGTTAGATTTTTTTCAAAATGATTTTGAAATGAAGCAAGAGAAAAATCAAATTGAGGTTGGAGCTTGTCTCCCACAATTGCTATAAGACTCTATCAAATCTCCAGTTCTCCTGCTCAGGAGAACAAATCTCCCACCATATTTCTGTTGAAATAACATTCTTTGCAGCCTAACAACATATTGTTAATCCCTCCCCTTACTAATGCCTGAACAATGCAGACCTGTCTAACCTGTGTCCTTGTGTCTTGTGTGTCGTTGACATTGTTTATAGGCCATAGACGAGCAAAGCACTGGCACCTTCGGGTTCCCTAATGTCAACTTGTCACCCACTGTAACCCAGGCTCACATTAATCAGTGTACAATCGGTTAACTATCCATTGAGATAATACCTATCGATACATCATGATATAAGACATATTATATTTATGTTCACATGCAATAGATACAATACGGCACAGGCACTGCTTGAAGAGATCTTTGGGCTAAAGGTGAATGAAAAGTTCCCAAAGAAACTGCTGTAGTAGACATCATGTGGTGTTGGTGTCTGGAAAATGGTCATTACAGCCACAAAGTAATCATGCTGGAAGTCACTGTTGGACAGGAGGTAAATATATTTCTTGTTCATTACACATTATCTAAGCCCCACTACAGTGTGACAGGACTATCAACAGTTATGTAATCGTCACATGTAGAAATGTCTTGTGGACATGTGGTGTGCTAAGATGTTATTAGTCCCCATAAAAAGTCAGTAATGTTTTATATGTAGGTGTCACTAGGCAATCTTGACAGAAATGATTTCATTTAAATTGAACAGTTGCCTTATATTTATTCAAATGTTTTTTATGGAAAAGTAGAGGAATGTAACAGAAACATGTAATTTCCTGCTTTTATGATTATTGCTGTCCATATTACACTTACCCAGCATCTCCACGTGAATTCAAGGTGTCATGTAGGTATTGACAAGCGTTTTCACTGCAGCTTGGCAGGGGTGTACACATAGAGCACTGATGTTTACATATTATGACATATTTACGAGTCATGTATATGGCAAGACTCGAATTCTACTAGAAAATAAAAATCTACCACTAAATATAATATGTTCATTCGTCCTTAATTACCTCGTTTTGTCATGTGATAATATTGCCTCAAGCCCTGAGCTGGTAAGCTTCCAGAAGCTTAGAATTTGATGGCAAGATATGTCATGTAGTAGGCAATGGTATGTTTGGTGTACCGTGTTTTGACCAAACTTGTGTAACATTTGAGATGTTTCAGAACCTATTTTAGATCACATTTTGTCATTACCTTTACATAGTGACATAGTGTCAGTATGTATTAGTGACAAAATACTTCATTTAAGAAATTTATATTTAAATAAAAAGCTGAGAAAAAATGCTATTTAATTGAATAATTCTTGTTGAACTTTTCCCACATGTTATGTTCCTTTCCTTGCTGCTGTAGATATTTACGATGACTGCTCATAGGTGGCAACTGGAGCAGTGATTGATGTGGGTCGTAAGCCAGACGGTTGCTCTGATCCTCACATTCACATGGCTATGGTAGAGACAGGCCCAAGTAGGATGATCAACCCCACTGAATACCTTCGTAACTGAAAGGTGCCGCCTCCCAAATGGGTGCAGGAGTATGACCACTTCGTATTGTCAGGAGAGTGAGTTCAGACAATATATCTTACATAATCAGATTCATATCTGAAAGATATAAACTCAATTATGTGGTTACTGTTTGCCAAGCAAATTATTCTGCTAATCAGCAGAAAATGTCATTCAAACAGCAATACTGGTTGTTTAGATATTCACCTTTACATGCAGTGGGGATGATATCCTGATACTCTAATATGTACAGTCTCTATTTCTCATGGTTGTCCTGAGTAATGTTATCCTCTAGTTCTACCATTTATCAAACAACTTCGTATTCCTCCATTATACAATGTTAAAAACAAATGTTTTTAGCATTGAAACTTCATGCTGATTAATTGGTCAGAATATGTATTAATAGTAGCAGCCAATAAACTCAAAATACTCCTTGTACTTACCATTGAATAAGATATGTTGATGCAACCAGAAACGATTCATATAACTTGTATTTATAATTTTTATTTTTAGACTGCCAACAGTTTAGGCCTTTATGATCTCTCAAAGTTGAAAGATGTTTTCAACTTCAAAATTAACTCCATCAGGCTGAACAAATTGCTCATAAGGTCGGCTTGTCAAAGGTCAAGACAAGCATCTTGAAACTGTGGAAGAACTTGAGCTTGGACAATGTTTATTTTCGGTGGTGGCTTATTATTTATATAATATTAATGTGCTGGCTTAGTACTTCAGGAAAGTATTCTTATGAATAATTTCATGAAATATTGATTTCTGGTGCAAACAGCTAATTTATGACCAGCATAGCTGCTGTCATTATGTGTAATGTTTCCACATGAAGTCTAGCATTTTGATATACATGATCTGACCAGGAGTGTTCGGACCATTCTTACTTCTCACATATGATGAAATATTTGTTACTTTCATGTAGTTTAATATATTTTTATTATTGCTCCCAACACAGTTATGTTGAACACATTATACTGATGTTACCTTGTGTTATCAGAGCTTAACTGAAGTGTTTAGTATAGGGGTTCATACATCAGTTCAGTTCTTTAGAAAGTCTTACAAGGCAGTAACATGTACTTAACATTGACAGAATGTTTTTACATTGGGAGTCGAATTGGCAAGAACATCCTGAGTCGCTTTGACAAGGCTTGCACCAGCATCAGTTGTTGTGTGGACCTTAAATTGTTCATCTACCAACACACGTTGACTGCCTACATCAGATATAACACCTGTAACCTGGAACTGATCATTGGCCTCAGTGAGTGGACGGCCAGCTTCAATATGTTTGAACAGGACTTCAGTGAGTGATTTTACAGCAAACTTAATTTATTAATCATTTCACTCCAGTAGACACTTGTTAATATCTCAATGATCCCTTTGGATATCATAGATGACAATAAATTAATTAAACAAATGATCTTCTGATTGTGGAAGTTCCAACAGTATCAATAATATTTTTAGAAACAAATTTGACAGATATCTGTCAAGACTGTCCACACATTGATAAAACTGTTTAGTGATTCCTTATCCGTCCGCAGTTTGTCTGTTGCTTTGGATAGAAATTTGCTTAAATCTTATTATATATATTTCGGCAACATGCACATGTGTATTTTGTTAATTTTCAGTTAAAAAAGACTGTGAATCTTCTGAAAGAAGCCAACATATTGAGTGTTGTCCACACAAAGCTGTACCTCAAGATTGAGAAGACAAACAACATTCTGAAGATAACCAGTTTGTTTTATGCTGGAAGATCCTACTGCTACTTTGAGTGGACCTCAATCAAATAACATGTTGGCATTGATCTAACATGACAGTTGTTGTAGTCTTATTCAGCTCAGCTGAACTTACCGAATAAATTATACAGCTAGGTTCATTACAAGGATTATTTCATCCTTACTTTACTAACAGTTAATATCATAACATTTCAACTTAACAATAACCCAGCAAACATGGCAGTATTGGGCCAATGCTGGCAACATACTGGCGAGTACCGTTTGTACCGTCAACGGTACAAACGGTGTTGAGCCAGTACAATGTGCAGACCACAGTGAAATTGGCCGTTCCAGTACTGGCCCAGTACAGTATGCCGGTACCGGCCCAATTCACAGCCTCTGTGCAGAACTGTACTGGACCAGTAATGTTTAACAGCGTTGGGCCAGTACTGCGGTAGTTACTGGGCCAGTACAGGCCCATTACAGTCATGTTTGCTGGGAAGGGCTTTATTCGCCCAATATATTAAGTGTTTCACAAGATTTAACAAGATTGCCATCCCAAACAAGTTCCAGATGGCAAGTGGACAAGGAAGCCATTGGCTTATTGAGAGTGCAACAATGTTCTTATCTATGTGTAGCCTGCCCTTATCAGATATCTGTCAACTCTATTTTTAAACATACACTACTAGCATTAACACAATCATTTGGCAGTTTGTTCCATTCGTTTATCACCATCTGTGAGAAACAGTACTTTCTCATGTCCAACCTACACTGCTCCTTATGTAATGCTACTTTGTGTCCTCTGGTTCTACTGCCTTCTTTAAGTTTGAAAAACATAATCCTATCAACATCCTCATAACCATTCACTATTTTAAACACTTTTATTTGGTCTCCTCTTAGTCTTCTGGTCTGTAGTGTTGTCAAACCACATTTAAATAATCGGCTTTCGTAACTAAGGTCTCTCAATCCTAGAAACATTTTAGTTGCTCTTCGTTGTATTCTTTCTAGCTTGTCTGTATCCTTTTACGATACGGCCTCCATGCTTGAATACAATGTTCCAACTATTGCTTTGTACAGGGTACAATTAGCTGTTTCTCCTTATACGTGATAGATCTCCTAATTAACCCTAGAATTTGATTTCCTTTCAAATCAGCAATCCGACATTTCTCTGAAACTTTCATATCATCACTAAATGTTACTCCTAAATCCTTTTCTTGTGTTGTTCTACTTAGTACGTCATCCTCCATTTTATATTCTTCGATTCATGTTTCATGTCCTATGTGTAGGCATTTACGCTTCCCAAAATTGAATAACATTGGCCATTTTTCAGACCTTTTAAATAGATCATTCTGTAAACTTTGTTTATCTGTATCATTAATAACATTTCTGAATACTTTTGTGTCATCTGCAAATTTGAGTACTTCGCTAAATATGTCATCCTCCAAATCATATATATATATATATATATATATATATATATATATATATATATATATATAAACAATATAGGGCCTAATACTGATACATGTGGTACCCTACTCAAAACAGGTTTCCAGTTTGAAATCTCACCTTCTACTATTACTCTCTGTCTTTTGTGTGTAAGCCACTTTTCTATCCAGTTGATTACATCATTACCTATGCCATGGGGTTTTAGTGTAAGTAACAATCTTTGATGTGGCACTTTATCAAAACCTTTCTGAAAATCGTCTGACAACATCCACTGGAGACCTGTCATCTACCCACTTTGTAATTTCTTCAAAAAAACATAAGAGATTGTTAAACATGACCTTGCTTTTAGGAATCGATGTTGAGATGTATTTATTAATTGATGTTTTACAAGGAATTCAACCATGTGATCTCTAATTAATGTTTCGAGTAATGTACATACAACTGATGTTAAGCTCACTGGTCTGTAATTTTCTGGCTTCTTCCTTGATCCCTTCTTAAATAGCGACATAATGTTTGCTTCTTTCCATTCTGTAGGAACTATACCTTCTTCTAGTGACAAGTTAAACATTTTTGCAAGTGGTGTACTAATTTGCTGAACAATTTCCTTAACGGGAGACTCGGGTCGGATTTGACGGATTTTTGACAATAAAATGAATTTCGAGTTGTTGCTATTTCCGTGTATAAATATTATTCAACTTGCCATTCATGTAAGTTGCACTGTCGAAATAAACACATTTCTGTCATAAAACGTGTCTTTTGTATGATGCCTATCATTGCTAAGTCTTTGTTTATGTCAAATGAACCGAGACTAATGGGACATTAGGTGATTTTCCGCGAGCCATTGCATGCCGGAAAACGCTGCCATTCCAACATGGCGCATATCACGGGAAAGCCCCATTTTCGCTCTGTATGATGGTACAAACAGTTTTAAAATGTGCCCGGAGGTATCCGAGTAATTCCGACTATAAATGACCGCCTCTGAACCATCTCGGTGACAAAGGAATGGGGAATGCCACGACGATTCGCCAGACATCACCACGTGATGTCGGATTCCCTCAAATCAAGCGCTCTAATTGGTTGTAATACTAATTTCCATCCTCTGACGTCAGCTTGAAATGCCAGCTACGTTCGATTCGATCGACTTTTTATCCCATGAGTTTCGTTCATTTATATCGCTTTGTAAAACGACATTATGCCGTTTGGTCGAAAGCGAGTGGGCGGTTACGGTACTGGGAGGCAGCGAAAGTTTGCATCGTTGCAGTTAGCGTGTGATGCGAAGGCATCGAGGGTTGAATTCGCCAATGAACCTGCGGCGACAACTTCGTCTTCTTCGACTTCGACCATCACCGTCCGTGGTGCCAGCGAGAATGGCACGCAGTGTAAGTTTAATTCTGATATTTCATATGTTCACTTGCGTTTTATCCAAACATCGCCTTTGTGGCATAACTATTACTGTATAAACGATTTGACGCTGATCTAGTTCATGCTGTTGATGTTCGTGGTTGTGTTGACATTCAGGCCCAGGGTCCATCCAGGCACATCAGAAACAGAGTTGTAACTATGTCTATGGTTTATTATATTACTACAATTTGCCCTGGTAATTATTGTATACATAGCCTATATACACACGCGCGCGCGGGTGTGTGTGTGTGTATAATATGGCAATGCCAATAAAATAAATTGCATTCAATGCCATACCCCTGCATACGTAGCAAGGGGGGGCTTTTGTTGTTGAACATGTCTTGGATACTTTTTGTTCATGAAATACATTTATATTGTGTATTTTTTCCAGGCATCAATGCGGTCATCAACAGTACCAGCTGATCCGTCTCGGAGACTGTCTGTCACTGAACGGAAGTTTGGTTATGCAGATCTTCTGGAGGAGATAGGTGTCCCGCGATTCCTGGTTGAGGACGAGACAGATGCTGATGGAGATCTTTCAACAGTACTTGTACGCTGTGCCGTGTTGCCATCACTTGTTGCGAACCTGCTATGCACGTTGTGTAGGAAGCATACACTCTCCACCCCAGCTGTCGACCGTACCGCACCCTCGGCGTGGTGTGTGGCCTCGAGACTTTCTGCACCAGTTGCGACAAGGTCATCAATGCAAATCTGTCATCAGACTGTATCGATGGGACTCAGGCGACGAATGTCCCATTTGTCGTGGTGAGATCAGCTGTGTCGGCAACGATGGACATGGGTGTCGGGTACTCGGGACTTGTGTGAAATTTATTTTACAATGCCAATGACTCTTAACTTTGCCTTTTGATAGATTATACATTCAGTAATATGTATGCAAAGTTTCAATCATCAGATGTTGAAATGTATGTGCCAATGTACATAAACTTTGAACACGATTTTCTCAAAAACATGTTTTCCCTCACACCTACTGCCTCCCGTGTCACTTATCTCTGCTATTGTTTGACAGAATTACTTGAAACTTTCTACAGTGTTTCTTGATAGTATGCTCTTGAAAACTATCTAGTAACTTTTTAGAAAACATTATTTATATTTTATATAATGAACCATCAATGTAAAATTTCATGATGAAAAAATACATTCAGATGTAAAAAAATCATGAAAACAAAATTTTTTTGAAAACTTGGAAAGTCAACTGACTGTTTTCATTGGGATTATGTGGAGTAACTACACACCAAATTTGTGTCCTCTAAATCCAATGGTTACTGATATAAGTCACACGCAACATTCAATCCAAGATGGCTGCATACCGTGGGAAAATATGTATGAAACTTTCTGAAAAAAATTCACAGCATTCCTCTTACCTGGACTTGCAATCTATGAAAGTTTCAGCTCTGTAGGTTCAGTGATAATGAAAAAAGAAAATAAAACGCGTTTAGACCCAAGCGACGCCTTAAGCAGTTTTGGTGGTATCCCATCTACTCCAGGCGATTTATTATCTTTCATCTTCTTAATTTTCTTTGCTATCATTTCAGGAGTTACAAATAACTGCCCTATATGTTCTGATTAATTGCCCTCAAATTTAGTAAATGGAACTGGAAGTGAGCTGATATTTTCTGTGGTAAAAACTGAGCTGAAATACTCATTCAAGACCTCTGCCATTTGGAACCCGTTTGAAATTATGTTTTCACTGTTGTTTTCCAGTGGTCCGACCTTATCTCGAACTTTCTCTTTACTCCTTACATAAGCATAGAAACTCTTGCTGTCATTTTTTATATTACCTGCCTATTTTTTTTCAAAGGTTCATTTAGATTTTATAATTTCAGTTGTAGCTAGGTTAAGTGCCTCTTTGTAGTTTGTGTAGTCAGTCTTCTACATTTCCAGTGTGTTTATAGGCCCTCCACAGCATCTGTTTGTGAGCAATTGTTTTAATAGTCTCTTTTGACAGGTGTTTTTTCCTGGACCTTTTCCCATGTTTTCTTAATGGAAAAAAAATCTCAGTAATGCCCTCAATCTCATATTTTAAACAAGTCCAGTATTCTGTTGCTGTCTTGTTCTTCAGCAAATTATTCCAATCTATATTTGCTAGATATGTTCTCATCACTTTATATTTGCCTTTGTTGAAGTTCCTCCTCCATTGTTTTTTATATGTATTCCATATTTTACTTTTATATTAAAATAGATTTGGTTATGGTCACTTGAGCCCAAAGGTTCGTGTACTTCAACATTGTCAACTAATGATGACTTCCGGCTACTTGGACTTGGTGCAGCGACTTGAATTTGGTGTAGATCATTTACAGAAATACGCGGAATATCAAATAGAATAAGTATTACTATTGCATATATATTATACACAAACGTATTGTAGACATATATTAGGAAACAGGTTTTGTTAATTATTAGTCAGAGGGAGTATTTTAGAGTAAGTTAGTTTCGGATTCTGTCAGGGAATTCAGCGAGCGTTAATAGGGGTGTTTACAATTCGAAAATTGAGATAACAGTGAATAGTCAGTAACATTGAATATTGGTTAGAATAAGTATTAGTATTATACATATATTGTTCACCAACTTCTTGTAGACATATATTAAGAAACCGTTTTTGTTAACAGAGGTAGTATTTTTTTCCCGGATTCAGACTCAATGAGTGATAAAAGGGAGTTTGTTTACAGGTCATTCAACCCGTGCATCGAGCTATCGTTTACATTGGCTAATATATATATAAGATAAAGTGATTTATTTACTTAAATTACATACATAAGGTAACATTTGACATAGTGGTAGTAAACGTTTTTGGTAAAAAGAAATTTACAGCAGGATTTTAGCGTAAATTAATACACACTGACTTCGTTGTTTTGTTACACAGTGTTCTCCGTATTCGCTAGGTGGCAGGGTTTTTTTTCTCATGCGAGGTTAATAGAAGACACAGTTAACAAGTATATTAGCCTAAGGTGTTCTTTTGATCACAAAAACAGCCTTATTCAAGGCTAACGTAGCAAACTAATTAAAACTAAATTGTATGATGGCGCCGTGCAAACGGCAGTTAAAGGCCACAAGGCACTTAATTTGTGGCAGTTGCAGTAACTGGGTGGACTTCGTCAAGTCTGGGTGCGAGAAGTCCTGGGCTGAGGTCCAGGCAGATAGTTTTAGCTTTGAGTGTAGGGGATGTACGAAGATGAAGGAACTAGAGGTGGCATGGTGGGTTGTTCTTCAACACCTGAAGTGGTGTCTTCAGTCGGAGGGTTGTCAACAGCAGGCTGGTTTTCAGCAGCAGGAGGGTTGTCGGCAGCAGGCGGATTTTCAGCTGCAACTCGGCTCCAGACACAACATCAGTATCATTCTCTGTGTGCGAAGTTCCAGCTTCACTTTCATCCATCTGCAATGTTAAATGTAATCTCCCACATTGAAAACAAAAAGTGGTGTACAAACAACATGATCTGTGTTTCACTAATTAGCATGCATGATCATGAAAGTGTTATGTAGAGACATTAATAATTACGGGAGAACGGGAGGGAAGACAACCGGAGTGAAGGAGAGGGGAGTTGGGGAGACAGGAGGGAAGGAGAAGGGAGTGGGGGAGACGGGAGGGAAGACAACCGGAGTGAAGGAGAGGGGAGTAGCGGAGACAGGAGGGAAGGAGAAGGGAGTGGGGGAGACGGGAGGGAAAACAACCGGAGTGAAGGAGAGGGGAGTAGCGGAGACAGGAGGGAAGGAGAAGGGAGTGGGGGAGACGGGAGGGAAAACAACCGGAGTGAAGGAGAGGGGAGTAGGGGAAACAGGAGGGAAGGAGAAGGGAGTGGGGGAGACAGGAGGGAAGGGGTCAGGCAGATAGTTATGGAGGGGATCAAAAGGAAGAGTTATTCTGCAGCAGTGATAGAGGGGGTGAGGAAGAGAGCGAGGGTGTTTGTGGGGGATTCGATAGTTAGGAAGACCGACAGAGTCTTAAACAAAGGAGATGATGTGGTGGTCTGCTTGCCTGGAGCCAGAATAGAGGCGATAACCGAGAGGGTAAAAAACATCTTAGGCTCGGGTAAGGGGGGATCTGTTTTAGTACACGTAGGGACAAATAACGTAGAGAGGGAGGGTACATAGTTAGGAAATATAGGCAGTTGGTCAGAACACTAAAACAGACGCGGGTTGAGCAGGTAACACTGTCAGGGATTTTACCTGTAATGGGCAGGAGGGGTCACAAATATCGAAATTGTCGGGGGATGGCAATCAACATGTTAGTCCAGAGGCTGTGTAGGGAAGAGGAAGTTGGATTTGTGGATTTATGGGGAAGTTTTGTTGGGAGGGCCGATATGTACATGAAGGATGGGCTTCATTTAAGTGGAAAGGGGGCGGCAGTATTCGCGGACAAACTTTCAGCAGCAGTAGATAGCCACTTGGGTACAATGACAAATATTTTTGGAAGTAAACATTCTTTAAACTAGAAGTGCAGGGGGGTTACCTAGAGGTGTCTCAAGCAGAACAAGAGGCCACTAGCACAGATAAACCAATATCAAATCATCCAAAAAACATCTCTGAAAAAGGTTATAGATGCGTATGTTTAAATGCAAGGAGCATAGTAAATAAGAAAAACGAATTAAACATTATGGTAGAAGATATTGACCCTCACATAATTGGTATAACTGAATCATGGGCCAACATAGATATAACTGATGCTGAATTAGGACTGACAGGATACGTAATGTTTAGGAAAGATCGAATAGGAAGAAGGGGCGGGGGAGTTATTTTATATTTATATGTTAAAGAATCTATTCAGGCTTATGAAATAAAATTAGAAAGGGAAGCAGATTGCGATGAAGCTGTTTGGTGCAAAATTGTTTCAGGAGATTCAAAATTAACTATTGGATTAGTTTACCGAAGTCCAAACATAAACGAAGAGGACAACACAAAAATAAAAAATGCTATAAAGGAAGTTAGTAAAGGGGAATGTATCATAATGGGAGATTTTAACCATGGACACATACAATGGAATTCTCTAGAGAGCACAGGGATTGAGGATCAACAATTTCTATGTTTAATCCAGGATAGCTTTCTTACTCAGCACGTACTAGAACCAACTAGGGGAGAAAATGTATTAGATATAGTTTTGTCATCACAAAAAGAATTGGTGGACAATGTAAAAATATTTGAACCATTGTGTAATAATGACCATAATCAAATACATTTTGACATCAATGTAAAATCAGAAAGTAAAAATAAGAAAACGTACAAGAGAAACTTCCACAAAGGTAACTATAAAGATATGAGAAAATACTTAGCAAAGCTAGATTGGAATAACATGCTGATGAATAAGACCACAATTGAATGTTGGAATATTCTAAAATATGAAATTGAGAGTATCATCGATAAATTTGTTCCCTTCCAAAAACAAGGAAAACGGTGTAGAAAGAAACACTTGTCAAAAGAGGCAATTAGAAAAATAATGCTAAAACAAACTATGTGGAGGGTTTATAGGAGTACCAGAAAGGAAGAAGACTATGCAAAATACAAAGAGGCACTTAATGCAGCTACAACTGAAATCAGACAATCTAAAAGAAGCTATGAGCAAAAACTGGCATGTAACATAAAAAATGACAGCAAGAGTTTTTATGCATATGTCAGGAGTAAACAAAACATACAAGACAAGGTTGGACCTCTAGAAGACAGTGCTGGAAATATCATATCACAGGGGTTTTTAATGGCGGAAGACCTAAATAGTTACTTCAGTTCAGTGTTTACCAAAGAAGATATTAGTTCATTACCAATTGCTGATGCTAAATTTCAGGGGGCTAAATCTGACTATTTAGGTCCGTTAGTTGTAACTCCAGAATTGGTAGCTAAGAAAATAAAGGCAATGAAGGATAACAAATCACCGGGAGTGGATGGGATTCCTCCAAAATTACTAATGGAAACAGTAGATCAAATCAGTATACCACTTGCAAGAGTATTCAACTTGTCATTAAAAGAGGGAGTTGTTCCGTTTGAATGGAAAGAAGCAAACATCATACCATTATTTAAAAAGGGTTCGAGAAATAAGTCAGAGAATTACAGACCTGTGAGTTTGACGTCAGTGATTTGTAAATTATTAGAAAGGTTAATTAAAGACCATATGGTGGACTTCCTCATTAAGCATAAATTATTAAATTCATCTCAACATGGATTCCTTAAAGCGAGGTCATGCTTAACAAATATGTTATGTTTTTTGGAAGAAATCACTAAGTGGATAGACGTGGGATTGCCAGTAGATATTATCTACTTAGATTTTCAGAAAGCTTTTGACAAAGTGCCACATCAAAGATTACTACTTAAATTAAAAGCCCATGGTATCGGGGATGGCATAACTGACTGGATAGAACAATGGCTGACTGACAGAAGACAACGAGTTGTAGTAGATGGAGAGGTTTCAAATTGGAAATCGGTTTTGAGTGGGGTACCTCAAGGATCAGTATTAGGACCTATATTATTCTTAATTTATATCAATGACTTGGACGACAGTATAACAAGTAACGTACTGAAATTTGCGGATGACACAAAACTGTTTAGAAAGGTTAATACTGATGGTGATAAACAACATTTACAAAACGATCTAGACAGATTAGTGAAATGGTCTGAGAAATGGCAGATGCTGTTCAATTTTGGGAAATGTAAATGCCTACATACAGGACATGGGAACTTGAATGTAAACTATAAAATGAGAGATACTGTACTACTGTAAAAGAAAAGGACTTAGGAGTTACAATAAGCGCTGATATGAAAGTTTCAGAGCAGTGTGGTATTGCAGCTTCAAAGGGTAATCAAATTCTTGGATTGATTAGAAGAAACATAACATACAAGGGAAAAAAGTACTAAAAAGTATTATACCTCTTTATAAAGCAATAGTTAGACCTCATTTAGAATACTGTATACAAGCATGGAGACCATATCGTAAGAAGGATATAGATACGCTTGAACGCATACAAAGGAGAGCAACTAAAATGATTCCAGAACTTAGAGACCTTAGTTATGAAGAACGCCTGAAAGAATGTGGTTTAACAACTCTAGAAACAAGGAGGTTAAGAGGAGATCAGATTGAAGTTTTTAAGATATTGAATGGGTACGAAAATATTGATAGAAATATGTTTTTCTCACTCAAGAAGGATAGCAGAACTAGAGGACATGAGGTAAAATTAGTAAAGGATCAATGTAGATTGGACATCAGGAAGTACTCGTTTGCACAGAGGACAATAAATGAATGGAACAAATTGTCTACAGATTGTGTAACTGCTAGCAGCGTAAATATGTTTAAAAACAAGGTTGACACATATCTCAGGAGGGCGGGTTATAAGTAGGTGAACATTGTTGGACTCTCGATAAGCCAATGGCTTCCTTGTCCACTTGCCATCTGGGCCTTTGGCTTGGATGGCAAATCTTGTTAAATCTTGTTAAATTCATTTTGAGAAGACAAAAAAACTGGTTGGTTCCAAGACATGTTGAGTAAGGAAACAATCCTGTGTTAGAAGTAGAAACTTATGGTCGTCACCTCCAGCACTCTCTAATGATTCCCATTGTATATGGCCATGGTTAAAATCACCCATTATAACACATTCCCCATTGCTCACCTCCCTTATCGCCTTTTGTAATTTTACATCTTCCTCGTGTCCTATATTAGGACCGATAAACTACTCCTATTGTTAATGTTCCTGGTAATTATGTTACACCAACTTGCTTCCTCACTATCTGCTTCACTTTTCAGTGTTATTTCATATGCTTGGATAGATTCTTTAATATATAAAATTAGTCCACCTCCCCTTCTTTCTCGTCTATCCTTCCTAAACATTACATAGCCTGTCAGTGCTAACTCAGCATCTACTATATCTTCATTTGCCCATGATTCTGTGATGCCTATTACATGAGGATCAGTATCTGCTACCATAATGTCTAACTCACTTTTTTTATTTACTATGCTCCTGGCATTTAAGCATGTAAATTTAAGTTCATTGTCCGAAATTATTGGTGAACATTTCTTTGGATGTGTATTTGTAGTAGTACTCCTTTGAGTTTTCTCTATCAGTTCCTCCTGCGCATCTAGTTTAAATAATTTATGGTACCTGTGCCCTTGTCGACAACTCTGACAAACTCACACCCAAGAACTGCAGCGCCCTTCCCTGTCAGATGAAGTCCATCTCTCATGAAAAAAGTCATCTCTTCCGACAAAGTTTAACCACATGTCTACGAAGTCTACTCCCTCCTCCATACATAATTTCTGAAGCGGTGTATTGATCGTCATCCTCCTACAGTTGCTATATTCCTCACCCCTGCCTCCCATTATTGGTAATATCCCCGACAATACAATCTGTCCAACATGTGCCTCTTTAAGTGTCTTGATCAACCTCTTGTACTTATCAACGATGGCTGACGCTCCCTCCTTCTCAGCGTTGTTCGTTCCCACATGCACGAGAACAGCAACTCCCGTGCCACCACCCATGACTTGTCTTGCCTTCTCTGCTATATCCTCTAGTTTTGCCCCTGGTAGGCATACTGTTATGTCATCTCCTCTATTTACAATTTTATCCACTTTGCTAATGATGGAATCCCCCATAAATACCCGGGCTTTCCTCGCTTTCCCCTGTGATACTACATCAGCAAAGCTCCTTTCCTGTTGCACACTACTAGTATGCACCCTTTCTCTCCTATCATCAACCTTTACCGTCTTACCACCTGGCAATCCCTCTCCACTCACCTGCTTACCTCTCTTTTTTTGCATACTCTGCCTCCTATCATCTTTCTTCTTCTGATCCACAGTCTTCTCCTTTTCTCTGCTCTTGTTATCCTCGACCATCCTGCCACCTGACAATCTCTATTCACTCACTCGGTTATCTTCCTTTTGTTGCACATTCTTCCTTTTTCCATCTTTCTTCTTCTTTCAGCTTTCTCCCTCACATTGCCACTGCTCTCCTTGTTCTCACCACCTCTGTTCTCCTCATTTTCACTACCTCTGCTCTCCTCGTTCTCACCACCTCTGCTCTCCTTGCTCTCACCACCTCTGCTCTCCTTGGTCTCACCACCTCTGCTCTCATCATTCTCACCACCTCTGCTCTCTTCTTTCTCAACCTGCCCAGTCATCATCAAAATCATATGCCTTAACTCAATTACCTGCTCCTGCAGATATAGCACGACACCACAGCCGACTAGATGCACGCCACAAGTTCTTTTCACAGTGAGTAACCAAGCCTACCAAACGACTGTATCAATGCACTAACAGTAAACAATTTCAAAGCAAAATATAAAAATTACTGTCAGGACCACTGATTAAGGGGCTATATATGAGCCAGTAGGCTCCCTGTTCCAAACCCGTTCAAGGTATGATTCAAGGTATGGCCAAAACAATAACACTAAAATGTGTTATGTGCCTACTGGCCACTGTGCTGCCACTTTGCTAAAATTGGTGCCGTTCTCGAATCACTCCAAATCGAAGCTTTTCAAAGTTCATTTTCACAGTCAAATATCACATTAATTACAATGTCTTGACACATTGTATTGCCAATCAGATTGTCCACCTCAGTATTAACGGTACAGAGTTAATTGGCGTAATATCCTTAACACATTTTCGAACTGGTTACAATCATCAACCTTCCCCAATGACGACAAGATACTGACATTATTAAAAACGAGGCGTCCAGTAGGCATCTATGTTACAAATGGCATCTTGTCTCTATAAACATTCAATGTGGCTGCACCCGTATTACGAAGAAAACATTTTTATAACTCAACAGAATGTGCTAAATATTGTTTTCCATGTCAATTCGTCAAATCCGTTAACTCCCATTATTGTTATTCGTACATTTTCGCCAAATTGGCGAAGCAGTCCAATTTTCCGTTCGCAAAATATTGATTCGCTTCGCCATTGGCGAAAGGAGATCGATTAGCAGTTATTACTGTTACCTTTCTATCTACAGTACTGCAAACCTAAAACATTAAAGCAGCACATTGTCTTATTTCATATTAAAAAATATCTTGTATGCCACATAAACAAGAAAAGAAATTTTCCACTTACAGGTATCTGCAAAATGTGGTATATGTTTGAGCCAGATTTATGCTGCATGTGATGTGTAAATATTGCTCCCCCCAAATTATTTTCCACGTTGAATATAATCTAGTAGGTTGTCCGATGTCTTTATAAAAACTAAATGACACATTTGCACAAAATAGCTAGCATGTCATAGTGGATACTAGATAGGTTAGATTTTTTGCAAAATGATTTTGAAATGAGGCAAGAGAAAAATCAAAATGAGGATGGAGCTTGTCTCCCACAATTGCTGTGAGACTATCAAATCTCCAGTTATCCTGCTCAGGAGAACAAATCTCCCACCATATTTCTGTTGAAATAACATTCTTTGCAGCCTAACAACATATTGTTAATCCCTCCCCTTACTAATGCCTGAACAATGCAGACCTGTCTAACCTGTGTCCTTGTGTCTTGTGTGTCGTTGACATTGTTTATAAGCCATAGACGAGCAAAGCACTGGCACCTTCGGGTTCCCTATTGTAAATTTTTTCACCCACTGTAAACCAGGCTCACATTAATCAATATACAATCCGTTAACTATCCATTGAGATAATACCTAGCGATACATCATGGTATAAGACATATTATGTTTATGTTCACATGCAATAAATACAATATGGCACAGGCACTGCTTCAAGTGATCTTTGGGCTAAAGGTTAATGAAAAGTTCCCAAAGAAACTGCTGCAGTAGACATCATGTGGTGTTGGTGTCTGGGAAATAGACGGAAAATAGTCATTACAGCCACAAAGGAATCATGCTGGAAGTCACTGTTGGACAGGAGGTAAATATATTTCTTGTTCATTACACATTATCAAAGCCCCACTACAGTGTGACAGGACTATCAACAGTTATGTGATCATCACATGTACAAATGTCTTGTGGACAGGTAGTATGCTAAGATGTTATTAGTCCCCATAAAAAAGTCAGTAATGTTTTATATATAGGTGTCACTAGGCCATCTTGACAGAAACAATTCCATTCAAATTAAACAGTTGCCTTATATTTATTTTAAATGTTTTTCTATGGAAAAGTAGAGGAACGTAACAGAAACATGTAATTTTCACTTTTGTCCTGCTTTTATGATTACTGCTGTCCATGTTACCCTTGCCCAGCATCTCCTCGTGAATTCAAGGTGTCATGTAGGTATTGATAAGCGTTTTCACGGCAGCTTGGCAGGGGTGTGCACATAGAGCATTGATGTTTACATGTTACAGTCGCGCCTCGTTATAACGCGGTAGTCGGGGTCCACGACTTCGGACCGCGTTGTAAGCGAGGCGCGCTAGGTGTTCTCATATCTGCCACCAGGGAGCTACTAAACAACAGCGACCGCCGCCCGCTACACCAAGTCCATGAACCCTGTCGAAGCCCTGTGTGCTTGCAGCATTGTCTTATACGGCAATATGCAGTTTATGGAACTTATTAAACGCGAATACTAGCATCAACGTGTATTATTTTTAAATGTCACACCCTCTTGACTCTTGAACTGAATAAAACACATGTACGTATACCGTTATGGGATAGATCTACTACGATGATGATGTGCTGGAGCAACAGGCTTACGAATCGAAAATAATAACCTGGACCTGAGCAGCCGAAAACGTATATGATTTGACAAACGTAGTATGCAAGCTGATAAAACACAGAAAAAGACAATAAGTAGAATTAAGAATTGTTTCACTTCGTCTTTCAACCGATCTCGACCGAAGCATAAATTTATTACGCACCACTTAACATCGATTCATCATTTCATATGCGGATGATGAATTCGTATTTTCGCCACCGGTAGCGCCATGGGTTAGGAATTTGGCATGTTGGTTTCGCGTCGCGAAAGCGATTAAATTTACGATGTAACGGAAGCATGTAATTTCACCCAAGTGTTCTATTGGTACTGCTTGTTAAATGCATTTAAAACGGTTGATCTGATTCTTACGCGAGGCATATTTGTGAATATCGATTTACAAACCGTCGAAGCGAAGCCAGCGACAGCGATTGATGTCGGCGGCAGCGCAAAACAAACAACACGTTGATACTCGTTCGTTGACATTGTTCACCTAATGTTTCTTGAGAATTGTCAAAGCAATTCTAAGTAGGTTTAAGCGGGCCCATTTGACATTTTCCCCTGGCGGCAGAAATTCGGGGTCCACGACCGACCGCGTTATATCCGAATCCGCGTAATAACGAGGCGCGACTGTATGACATATTTAAGCGTCATGTATATGGCAATACTCGAATTCTATTAGAAAATGAAGATCTATCACTAAATATAATATATTCATTCGTCCTTAATTACCTTGTTTGGTCATGTGATAACATTACCTCAAGCCCTCAGCTGGTAAGCTTCCAGAAGCTTAGAATTTCATGGCAAGATATGTCATGTAGTAGGCTATGTTGTATATTGTAGATTGCTCCTGATGGCAGACATCTGAGTATGGCTGGATCTCAACAAGTCACCATTTCTGTGAGCAACGTGAAGAATGTGGATGTTATCATTAACAATGTTGAGTTGAACGTGGTAGAAAAACAGGCAAGTTGGATAGTTCCCATGGATGACCCTTACAGCTAATCACCTAAAGTGTGTACTGAATGTGGTAGACAAACAGAGAAGTTGGATACTTCCCATGGGTTACCCTTACAACTAATCAACTAAAATGTGTATTGAATGTTGTTGGATACTTCACATGGATGACCCTTACAACTAATCAATCTAAAGTGTGTATTGAATGCGGTAGAAAAAACAGGCAAGTTGGATACAACTAATCAACTATGTATTGTATATTTTATTCTAGTTATCACTCCATCTCCTGTATTGCGATGTTTGGTGTACCATGTTTTGACCAAACTTGTGTAACATTTGAGGTGTTTCAGAACCTATTTTATCTCACATGTTGTCATTATCTTGACATAGTGTCAGTATGTATCAGTGATAAAATACTTCATTTAAGAAATTAATATTTAAATAAAAAGCTGAGGAAAAATGCTATTTAATTTAATAATTCTTGTTGAACTTTTCCCACATGTTATGTTCCTTTCCTTGCTGCTGTAGAAATGTATGATGACTTTGCTCGTAGGTGGCAACTCCATCAGGCTGAACAAATTGCTCATAAGGTCAGCTTGTCAAAGGTCAAGACAAGCATCTTGAAAACTGTGGAAGAAATTGAAGTTGGACAATGTTTATTTTCAGTGGTGGCTTATTATTTATATAATATTACTGTGCTGGCTTAGTACTTCAGGAAAGTATTCTTATGAATAATTTCATGAAATATTGATTTCTGGTGCAAACAGCTTATGACCAGCATAGCTGTTTTCATGATGTCTAATGTTTCCACATGAAGTCTAGCATTTTGATATACATGATCTGACCAGGAGTGTTCGGACCATTCTTATTGGGAGGAGTGGCATAGATGCTGCAGTTCAGAAATGCTTGCAAACGAAATATTGAATCTGTTCAGATCAGCATTGAGTCCTGGGAATCTGCTTCAGCAGACTGCATCAACTGGCGACAGGCTGTGTGGAGAGGTATCAGGAAGACAGAAAAAAGGAGAAATAAACTGTGGATGGAGAAGAGAGTCCGGGGGCCCATCAATCCCTCATTGATTGTTATCTCAAGTCTGACCCACGTAGGTAGAATGGTATTGCTATATCTCATACAGGTCACATATGATGGATCATTTGTCACTATTCTTACTTTCATGTAGTTTAATATGTTTTTATTATTGCTCCCATCAATGTAATATAACACAGTTATGTTCAACACATAAGTATTTTGTTAATTTTCAGTAAAAGAAGACAATGTGAATCTTCTGAAAGAAGCCAACATATTGAGTGTTGTTCACACGAAGCTGTACCTCAAGATTGAGAAGACAAACAACATTCTGAAGGTAACCAGTTTGTTTTATGCTGGAAGATTCTACTGCTACTTTGAGTGGACCTCAATCAAATAACATGTTGGCATTGATCTAACATGACAGTTGTTGTAGTCTTATTCAGCTCCAGTAATTTACCGAGCAAATTATACAACTAGATTCATTACAAGGATTATTTCATCCTTTCTTCACTAATAATTAATATCAGAACATTTCAACTTAACAATAAGGGCTTTTTTCTCCCAATATATTAAGTTTTTAACAAGATTGAACAAGATTGCCATCCCAAACAACAAGTTCCATATGGCAAGTGGACAAGGAAGCCATTGGCTTATTGAGAGTCCAACAATTTTCTCATCTATGTGTAGCCCGCCCTTATCAAATATCTGTCAATTCTATTTTTAAACATATTCACACTACTAGCATTAACACAATCATTTGGCAGTTTGTTTCATTCATTTATCACCCTTTGCGAGAAAGAGTACTTTCTCATGTCCAAACTACACTGCTCCTTAACCAATGTTGCTTTGTGTCCTCTGGTTCTAGTGCCTTCTTTAAGTTTGAAGAACATACATGTATTCATGTCAACATTCTCATAACCATTCACTATTTTAAACACTTCTATTTCATCTCCTCTTAGTCTCCTGGTTTCTAGTGTTGTCAAAGCACATTGTAATAAGTGACTTTAGTAACTAAGGTCTCTCAATTCTGGAATCATTTTAGTTGCTCTTCGTTGTGTTCTTTCTAGCTTGTCTGTGTCCTTTTTATGATTTGGCTTCCATGCTTGAATACAATATTCCAAATGTGGTCTAATTATTGATTTGTACAGGGGTACAATTAGCTATTTTTCCTTATATGTGATAGTTCTCCTAATTAGCCCTAGAATTTGATTTCCTGTCGAAGCAGCAATCCGACATTGCTCTGAAACTTTCACGTCAGCACTAAATGTTAGTCCTTTTCTTGTGTGGTTCTACCAAGTACATTATCCCCCATTTTATATTCTTCATCCATGTTTCCATGTCCTATGTGTATGCATTTACACTTCCCAAAATTTAATAACAATGGCCATTTTTTGACCATTTAACTAATTTATTTAGATCATCCTGTAAACTTTGTTTATCTGTAGGGGAGGCTTGGGAGAGTTGGGCCACTTTTTACATTTTGACACATTGTGCTCTCTCTATTCATGGCAGAGTACCATTTCCTGCGATTGTGATATGTACAGACCATAATATACAATCTGTGTCAGCTGATTCAAAATGCAGGCACACATGTAGAAAGAGGAGGTGATTGTTGAAAGGTGTCATCCCGGCCCAACTCTCCCTGGGAGTGGTGAGAGTTGGGCCATATCCAGGGAGACTTGGGCCATAGCTGAGGACAGCTGGGCCACAAAATCGGAGACTTGGGACAGTGAAGGAAAATGTGAACAATTTAATTGCAAACTTAAAATAACCATTAATAGATATTAAGAACATGGTCCAGTAGCACTCCACTAGAAAAAGTCAACCTTGATCAGCAAAATATTCCAGTTCTAACTATTTTAATGATGTCACTGATTAATTGGTCATAGGCGCCTATATCAAATCCTAAAATGGAATTATGCTGTGTTTTAACACATTTTAAAATGACTGTGATATTGAGGCACACTTTCACACTCATCCCAATCAACAGTGTCAACCTGTGCTATGTAATGCACAATATGTGATAGGTTCGATGATGCCTAATAAAGAGACGAGTGAAAATCCCATCGTGTGAAGTCACAAGAAAATGTAATTTTTCCTGCTCGACGAGCTGTGCCACCAAGCTGTTGAGGCTCAGGTAGCTTCCTGATGATGTCCTTAGGGAATGATGTCTCATCTTTATCATTAATCATGAATGTAGATATTGTCTGATGACGACTGAATTTTCGTCAAAGAAAAACACCTTCACACTCATCTCCATCAATAACGTGAACCCGCGCTGTATAATGGACAATGCGTGATTTGGCCAACACAAATTTTACAACTGCAAAATCACCTTCAATGACTTGGTAATCTGGCTCATCAGCATCACTTTCACCACTTTCCATGAATGGCACATCTTCGGTATCACTTTCTGATGAAGGACTTTTAGCTCTATGTTTGACTGGTTGATTTGACTTTCATTTTTTAGTGTGCCTAGCAGCTAGTGCGTCTGCTATGCTATTATGTACTGGAGTATCGGTTAGAATCTTTGTATCCCTCTCTTGCGACCTCTGTTGGTAACCTTTCGTGGAGCAGCTTTTGGAAGCGGAACAATATCAGTAGGTGATGCATAATGGTTTCTTGGCGAACTCGGTTCTGGCTGTTGGGCTTGTGTTACAGTAGAACTTGGTTCTGGCTGTCGGGCTGGTGTTGCAGTAGAATCTGTTTCTGGCTGGGGAACCGGTGTTGCAGTAGAACTGGGTTCTGGCTGGGGAGCTGGTAGTTGTTCAGCAGGAATTGGATAATTTCTCTCCAACTCCTCTTGAAGATCTCGATCAGTAACTGTGGCTGGCGAAAAGTCTGTTTCATCGAACAAATCCCGGTTGTAAGGGAAAATGCCGGTACTTTGAAATGCTGACAAAATGTTTTTTGCAGTGAGGCCATGCAACTGAGCATGGGCAACAAATTCAGGTATTTCATATATCGTAATTGTTTTGCCACGATTTGATCGCATCCAGTTTTCCATAGCTTGAGCATATGCCGTCTTGAAAGGTTTGAAACAGCACACATCGAGAGGTTGAAGCCGATGACTGGTATGTGGTGGCATTGTCAGTAACACTACACCATTTTCTTTAGCCAAGTCAATGGCAGCCAGAGAAATGTGGGCCTCATGGTTATCTAAGATAAGAAAAACTTTATTTTCCTTGCTGCATTGCGTGTGGCAAATGAAATGGTTCAGGTAGTCCAGGAATAGGTCCTCGTGGACCCAACCACTTGAATTTGCACCCCAATACACCCTGGGGGCCACCTTTGGTGAAATGCTCACGGACATTTTTCCGTGGGAATATTAGCATAGGTGGAACGACACTACCAGCTGCATTGATGCCGTACAGCAGAGGTGATTGACCCCACTTGCTTCACTCCTTTTCCAACTACAATGTTTTTGTGTGCTGAAACTGTCTTGCATCCCGTCTCATCAACGTTATAGATATCGTGACATTCAAACTTGTGCAGGTCCATAATGCTTCCGAGGTTGTCATAGAATTTGCCCACGGTATACCGGTTGAAGGCCCTAGCAAGAGATGTTGCCTCTGGTGTTCGGATTGCAAGACGGTTTCTTTCTTTAAATGATATCCAAAAGTGTTCACCAGTCATTCCATTTTCTTTCCAAGAATGAGGCACAGTCACATTGTTTTTCCACAATCAACGCACGACATTTGTTTCTAGTCATACCATGAAATTGTTCAGCCAAAGTTTTAATATGTGTTGCCAAGTCAGTTTCCTTCTCTGGAGAAAAAATAATGTTTTTCAGTCGACAGAGTCCATAGCCAAACACCTTATTTCGTTCACCATTTTGTTCATTTTCTCCATCATGCTTGTTGATGTATCTGTTGAGAGTCATTCTTGCTTATATTAAAGTCCTTAGCAGCTGCACGGATGCTACATCCTCCCCTGACTTGTTCCATTGCTCTCTGTAGAACATCTTCTGGTGCACCTTTGATCTTCTTTGGTAGTTTCGTGGCATCTTGAAAAATTATGACATCACTAAGACAAACTTAAATTAATATTTTGAAAGATGCAGTCTGCAGTTACCAACCAGACCTACAGTAATTCTGCTGCCCACTAACAACTAATTATATAAAATATTTAATTTATAAATAAATTAATTAAATTTAATTAATACATTTATAAATATATTAATATATTTATATTAATATTTACATATAAAATTCATAAGTTTAGCATCATGGTCTATGTCGGCTGGTACATTCGGCTTCGGTGACATCACCTTGTGCCGTGATAGTATTCCTCGCCCTCTGTGGCAGCTCGGAACACTATCACAGCACAAGGTAGCCCTATATCTGATAGTCCCCTCTGCCTCATGCACTAAATTATACGTACTCAAAGTAATAGGCTTTAGAGAAAAGATTATTCACTAAATGTAAGTGATGGGAGAGTTGGGACACCATGCGGGGAGAGTTGGGCCATGGCCCAACCCTCCCATCCCTGAATGTCCCAACTATCCCCATACCTGCCATTTTTTATTTCATTCTAAATCTTAGCACAGGCATTGACCACATGGATTTCGCAAATGCCTTGATGGGAGAGGACTGTCACAGCTATCTTGCAGAACACCCAAGAACAGTGTACTAAATAGTATTGAAGAGATATAAAATTGCTTACCTTAGAGTCCAATTTTTACTATTTTGTGCATAAAATGTATTTCTGTTAAAAACATGGACAGCAAGCCTAAACGTGTCAAGCCCCTTATATCAATAAAAAGATAATGTCTTGTACTTCAAATAGATGGCAGCACCTGTCCACAACATTGGGGGTGGCCCAACTCTCCCTGTGGCCCAACTCTCCGAAGAAGCATCAGTAACCTTTCTGAATACTTTTGTATCATCTGCAAATTTCAGTACTTTGCTAGATATGTCATCTTCCAAATCATTTATATATATATATATATATATATATATACAGTCGCGCCTCGTTATAACGCGGTAGTCGGGGCCACGACTTCGGACCGCGCTGTAAGCGAGGCGCGTTAGGTGTTCTCATATCTGCCACCAGGGAGCTACTAAACAACAGCGACCGCCGCCCGCTGCACCAAGTCCATCAACCCTGTCGAAGCCCCGTGTGCTTGCAGCATTGTCTTATACGGCAACATGCAGTTTATGGAACTCATTAAACGCGTATGCTAGCATCAACGTGTATTTTTTTTAAATGTCACACCTTCTTGACTCTCGAACTGAATAAAACACATGTACGTATACCGTTATGGAATAGATCTACTACGATGATGATGTACTGGACCAACAGGCCTACGAATCGAAAATAATAACCTGGACCTGAGCAGCCGAAAACGTATATGATTTGACAAACGTAGTATGCAAGCTGATAAAATGCAGAAAAAGACAATAGGTAGGATTAATAATTGTTTCACTTCGTCTTTCAACCGATCTCGACCAAAGCATAAATTTACTACGCACCACTTAACATCGATTCATCATTTCATATGCGGAAGACGAATTCGTATTTTCGCCACCGGTAGAGCCTTGGGTTAGGAATTTGGTATGTTGGTTTCGCGTCGCGAAAACCATTAAATTTACGATATAATGGAAGCATGTAATTTCACCCAAGTGTTATGTTGGTACTGCATGTTAAATGCATTTAAAACGGTTGATCTGATTCTTACGCGAGGCATATTTGTGAATCTCGATTGCAATTTACAAACCGTTGAAGCGAAGCCAGCGACAGCGATTGATGTCGGCGGCAGCGCAAAACAAACAACACGTTGATACTCGTTCATTGACATTGTTCACCTAATGTTTCTTGAGAATTGTCAAAGCAATTCTAAGTAGGTTTAAGCGGGCCCATTTGACATTTTCCCCTGGCGGCAGAAATTCGGGGTCCACGACCGACCGCGTTATATCCGAATCCGCGTAATAATGGGGCGCGTTATAACGAGGCGCGACTGTATATATATTAAAACATAGTATAGGGCCTAATACTGATCCGTGTGGTACCCCACTCAAAACAGATTTCTAGTTTGAAATCTCACCATCTACTATTACTATGTGTCTTCTGTGTGTAAGCCACTCTTCTATCCAGTTGATTACATCATTACATCATGGGCTTTTAGTTTAAGTAACAATCTTTGATGTGGCACTTTATCGAAAGCTTTCTGCAAATCTATATAGTTAGCAAAAGTTCAGCTTACAAATACAGCTGTAACTAAATACACGTCATCACACACTTAAACCAAAACTCTGAATAATATTTAAATTCGTTCCCTGCACTAAAACCAAATCTGGATGATTTGAGTGTTAACCAATCAAATCATATTTCGAGACGGTACAAGTGTTTCTACGTCACATTTAAATCCCATGATGCCATTGGAAGCGGGAGTCTTGAGTGAGTTTTGCACTCGGCCTTTAAAGAAATTTGTCGATCAGTGAAAGAAACCGTATGGAACCATGTTTCAACTTATCTGTTATCTGATAATCCAACAAAATAATCTTGCAAATTTTTCACTAAAATACTCACTCCTGATAAATATAACGAACCAAGTATCTGGAGCTTCACCAACAATATAAACCATAAATTACTGATTCCATATGAGCGAAGTCATGAAAAATGGAACAGTTGTGCAAAAATTAGGAGTGAATAATTTCCTTTCCTAAAATAATTTATTTCACATATAATGTTATAGTATGGGAAGATAACTTACTGCCTGGCTTTTATTATATAGGATGATGAAATAGACCATTCATATTTTTGTGTCGCGTCTGTCACATCTATAAATCTAAGTGTCCTGCAAAAGTTTCCACAATGATAATTCTTTTTTTTAAGAGGTGTATTATGGTGGTTGTGATAAGACAAAAATAGAAATGTTAGGTTTTCCATTGAAACTATCGAATGATACTGCTGACAGTGCAAAATTGTGTCCCTTTTTGAAAATCCAGTTGGAAAAGTTCCACCCAACAATATTTTTTTAGACAGAGAAATAAATTAATTGTCTGGTTATGTCCTACACCTCACACCTCACTCAGCATACCTCTCGTGGGGCACTTATTTTCATAGATTCCATTCTACAGGACAAAAAACCCCTGTGTGACAGATGCGACATTAATTATGACAGACGTGACATAAACGACAAGGTTAATCAAATTAATCTTTATTTTCAAACTGTCTCTATACTTGGTTGGGCTGTTGGTTTACCTGATTAAAATAACTTTTTCATAAAATATGAAAAAGATTACCTTGATTAACAAAGTAATACCTGGAAATCTGACTACATGTAAATTGGTATTACCCAGTACCAATCTTTTCATGATGGCATTCAAAGCAGCTATCTTCCTTTCAACATTTGTGTGCTTGGGACAGGTGCACTGAATACGATCACTGAACCTAGGGATCCTCACATTTGGTAGATGGAATTTCTTGAATATTGTGAACTTGTAAGGGAAGGCTGGATTTTCATCTCACAAGATTTTGTGTGCATCTTCAACTGTCATGCTCAGAAGACACTTTGCCTTGTGTTGTTTGAAAGCAGCTCACACTGTTTTCCCTGGTACAGCTCTGCTAATGTCTTCTCTGAAGAAGAAATCCTGGATTCGATTCATCCATTGTGGGGATACCCTGTCTTTCCTAAATTTGGCAGTCCCAGCGAGCATGCTAATATCCTGGTACACTTTACCTTTAGAAACAGCCAGTGTTTTAGCCATTTTTGTTAGATTTTCTTGTATTTTCTTTTGATCCTGAGGGCATGATTTGATGATATTTTTCTGCAAACATCCCTGTCCATGATCATCCCTTTAAATTCTGGCATTAAACTGTTTGGTTGGTGCACTTGTTTTAACCATAATCCCTCATTTCTGATATGCTTTTCTGGAGGTAAGTGTAGCAGAGAGGATAATAGACTGAAGTGCTTCTGCTCTGTGTGTTCTATGTTGTGACATCCTTTCAAGTATTTTTCTACAGTAGTAATATCTGAGCTGCCTGCTTGTGGTATTCAATGCTTGGGGACCTTCCTTTTCTTCAGCTGCGTCTTCTGACATTATTCCATCATCTTCATCACCAACAGTGTCTTCAAGCATGCTTTGCTTTACAGTCCCTTTTTTCTATCACTATCTATTTCCTTTAATCTACGAATTTTTGTACCCGTCAATTGTTTTCTACTACACTGTATAAGCCTTCTTCTGCTTCTCATATTTTCTTCTTTCAGCAAGTGTCATCAGTTTCAGTTGTTTCGTTACTCCTCTCGATCTGACTGTCCTTTCCAGCCATTCAGTTTTAATCTTTCTATGCTTTTGCTGTCTCAGTCTCTCAACTCCTTGATGTTTCCTCTTTTCCCTCTGTCGTAGTTAGCCGCTTAGCATCCCAGTTCTTTTGTTGTTGTGTGGCATCCTTCTTTCAAATGTTTCTGAATTCTCTATTAATTTCTCTCTGTTTCCTTTGGCACTCTCTTGCCTTCAGCTTTTTCACTTCTACTGGATCAGGATGATTCATTTTGTTGTAAAAATAAAGTAATTTCAGAACAATGTCCAACATGGACAGTGTAACACATTTTTTGTGTTGGATATTCAAATATCTTTGCTACTTTGCATCATAATGATCATTTTACAACAATGATATTCACTTCCTAATATCATCAGCTCAATCATAATATGATATTGTAATTTTTGATTTTAAAAACTTCTTATCACTAGCCATTTTGCTTAAGTTTTAGGCAAGCCAAAAAATTTAACAACTTTTAAAACAAAAACATTGTATTGTTCGATAACAAAGTTACATTATCTAAAGGGAACTGATGGTATTTCTCCTTTGAGCCAAATAAATAATAGGGGATGGTATCATGACACTTCAAAAGCAGTACAAAATGAGTTCATTTAGAACTTATAATACAAAAAAACAGATGCATATAATTATGTTATAAACATGGTGAGGGTAGCAAAATTAGATGTTCTCATTTAGCTAGTTGAAGGATCTAAGATTCTGTTCATGCTTCTCCACACAAAAATGTCAGGCAAAATAGACAGATTTCTTTCATTTGTATAAATTTACTTGATTATCAGATACAATATATACCTGTGACTTTTTGAACAATTTACACCCTTAGATCAGATGATTTCAGCACAGACACCTGAAAGTCTTGAGTCAACATGTGCAAAGAAAATGTTGAACAGCTAAGCTTAGAACAGCTTACTCAACTGATTTAGCCTATCTCAGATCCGATTTTTTGGTGTCCAAATATATAGTGTATGAATAGTTTATGTAACATCTGCAGTCAGTTTAATAAAAGCTGCCTATTTTTGTTCGAATCATCTACAAAAAATTATTTCAGTTAGATCTGGTAAGGATCAAAACAGTGGATATCCAAAATGTTAAACACTGTATGGGTCAACGCTGATCCATCCTCTCGCCAATCACATGACAAAGTTAAAAACTTTCAATTGAGGAAGCACCTTTAAGATATCTAAATATTTGGGGTTTGTCTTTTGTTTTACATGGGTAATCAGCATAATATGTAGTGACATCTGCACAATAAAGTAACATTAACAAAGCAGCTGTACACTACAGCCAACTATGAGTATATTTCCAGCCAATTGTTGGCAAAATGATGAAGTTTGGGACAATACAATAGTGGAAATTTTCCAAAGTAGGCACCTGTTAGTATTTAGTTAATAACAGGTAATATTACATGGCTCATGTAGTTTTACTTTGTTTTAGTGTAATTTCAACCAAGAGAAAGATGGTTTATAACAGTTTAGTTTACTCACAGGTGACATCATCATGCTCATAAAGCATCTCATATGCAACAATCCAATCTTACCATTTGAAAGTGTACTGGCCTAGTAACTGTTATTCTAAATTAAAATCTATCATACCAAAACATCTGGACATATGCCATTTATCATATAATTACAGAACAGTCTCAGCTGTTCCACTTCCACCACCTCAACTGTTCCGACTTCACCTTTACTACCTTTCCAACCAACATTTACAGAATATATAATCACTCCCATAGGCACTGCGTAGATCAGCATTTTCAAATCTGGCTGCAATTGTATCTAGTCATGTGATTCCCCTTAATAGTGGCATACCAAAATCATTCTGTGAAAGCAGTCACATAAACAATAAAATTTGACAAACCTGAAAAATTGGAATTTACCAAAAATCCTGTTATATGTGAAAAACTGTAAATTTCTTACAAAGTTATGCAATGTTTGGTTAAAAATCAAGCAATTATATGAATATTAGTTTGAAAAAGTATATTCATAATATATTCAAAGAGACAGTAAGCAGGATACATTGGTTCGCAATGCACTGGAAATCTAGTGTACATGATCTATGATTTATCAAATGTCAAAATCGACCTATAATTAAATTATATGACTGGTTTTCAGCTAATATTGTGGCATTGTTTAGACTTGGCTGTCAAACAAATGTGATTTTTAGCACAGTAAAAAAGTGGTTTATGTTTCTGTGGTGGATGTTTGGAATATCAGTGTACTGTTAATGCAACCTTACCACCCCTGCTATCAGGCGAGTGGTATCGTCCACCGCACGCACCTGTTGACCGCTGGGGTGGCCAGGCGCTGCCATTCCGGTTTTGAAAGCCATCGAAGTGAGTTGATATTTACAAACTTTATTTGATTGCGTTGTACACGTTGCATTACTTGTTGCTATTTTTCAATGGCATTTTCTAAAGACTATGCCCGTACTGTTACTGTATGAATTCATGGTATGATTCATTTCAAATGTACTACATTTAATGATTATTTGAGTTCATACTTGTATAATATATACTGTGTTTCCTTTACTGTTCACGGTAGATAATCATAGTAAGGTCTAAATACATGGTTGGCGTCCGCTTTTCTGTTTTTAGTATTTTCAAATGCAATGGCAAACCAACATCATCGTATTTCTAGTGCTTCTAATCCAACAGGAGTGGTGTTTATAGGGCACAGTTTTGCAAAACGGTTTGAAAGTTATTGCGCGTCGCATGGAATGAAAAATGGCAGACTTGACCTAGATTCGGTGTCTTTGTCCGTTGTTGGTAAATCCGGTGCACTTCTGTCTTTTGTGCATGATTCGGTGTCTCATATCTCTCGATTAGGCTGCACTAAGGCAATTATTCAAATCGGAGGGAACGATCTGAATAACATTAATTGTCAACCGGAACAGCTAGCTAGGGAGATTTTAAACGTGGCCCGCCAGTTTGTTAACTCCGAGGGCTTCGACAAGGTGGCACTCTGCCAATTATTTCACCGCTTCCCTCCAGCGTGTAGCAGGAAGTCGAGGTACCCGCTCCGCCCGGGTTATAATAAGTTAGTGGACATTGTCAACGCGGAATTGAGACGGTTGGTTGCTTTCTTCCCAAAAATCCATTTCTGGAAACACCGTGGTATGCTGCTGGACTATCAGTCCCTTGTCAGCAGGGATGGTTGCCACGTGGGGCCGGATGGACAAAGGTTGTATTTATGCAATAACCAACACAAGTCTGATGTAGTAGAGATTGAAAAGGGCCAAATAAATGACGTTTTATTGCAAAGTGGACTGCTTATCACGCAGCCACTTTGGGAAGCACATTAACAGGAATGTGAGCTCCTCAAAGCAAACCAGACAGGAACTGAACACATGTACAGCCCCGTCCGGCAAGTTTCTCAGAGCCCACATTCCTACAGGCATGACGATAACATATATACATCAAGAAGTTGTCATGAACATGTAATGCAAAGAATACAGACATTCCACCACCAATACACAAATTTAATTACAAACAGGTGGGGCCATTTCGCTAACCTATATAAACATAAGCCAAGAATACCGATGAAGAAACAGGAAGCCTGTCTGCGCAGAAAACCCCATGAACACCAACTACTAGGGGACAAACCCCCGTGTTCATCTAGTATAAAGCGAAAAGTGGGGAAAGCGGTTTCGACATCTTCCAACTTCCTATTTCATCAACGATGTACAATCGCATTTTACACTAAGTGTTGAAAATAAGGAAGGAAGGTGGGGAGGAGGGCGGATTTCGAGAGACAAATTTTCTAGACACAACTTCGCAATGCAGAGACTGGAACAGGAGTGAAAGATTCCAGCTGCTGGCTCTGGTTTGAACTGGTTTCCGTTAAGCCGTGATTGGCTGAATATCGTGGAGTAATACAAATTATTTGACCAAATAGTTCCGGTGTAGTCTCGGACACCCAGGGCAAGACTTGCCTTGGTTATCTCATAAAATCTGTTATGCAGCCGTAAGTTGCATAAATCCATTTATGCAATAACCAACACAAGTCTGATGTAGTAGAGATTGAAAAGGGCCAAATAAATGACGTTTTATTGCAAAGTGGACTGCTTATCACGCAGCCACTTTGGGAAGCACATTAACAGGAATGTGAGCTCCTCAAAGCAAACCAGACAGGAACTGAACACATGTACAGCCCCGTCCGGCAAGTTTCTCAGAGCCCACATTCCTACAGGCATGACGATAACATATATACATCAAGAAGTCGTCATGAACATGTAATGCAAAGAATACAGACATTCCACCACCAATACACAAATTTAATTACAAACAGGTGGGGCCATTTCGCCACAAACATGTGACCACCCCACCGTGACATAACCTTTTAAGCAATTCTGATATACTTCCTAAAAGCATCTGAGGTCCACCTGCCTGCTGCCCTGATTTGTGCATCTGACTCCCCCCGCAAGGCCGCTGCGGTAGCTGCACCGATGCGAAAACTGACCCTTAAATGAACTAGACTTGTATCCGCAAAAACTGAGTAGCCGTTTCAGAGACACATCGAATTCACCCCGGAGCATAGGTGAGCCATCCGGGTAACCAAAAAGGATACCTTGCACTGGGCCTCTGACCTGAATAAACTCCCTCATGAAGGCTGCCGGGTGGATGAGTGACCCTTCTAGGCATTCCCCTCTCACCTGCAGAGATTGCGGACCGTGTCGAGCACTGTGCTTAAAACGGCGGAAAGATACATTTATAAGGTCACCGGTCAACGTGACATCTCCCACGTGGAGACAGCCCTGCGTCATGTTCCTCGACCTGGGGACCATTTCTCCGACTCGCAAGTAGGCCCTGAAGGCAATGACCATCATGGCTCGAAGCATAGTGCACGTATAGTTTGATGCAAAAACAGTGGGGAGAGCCTGCACCAGGCAAGAAAGGATGGGTAGTGTGACAGGCAGGCGGACATCAGGAACAGATCCAAGATTCCGAGCGCCAGCCAGCAGCTTGACTATGATGAAGTTGCTAGTTGGATCTGGTAGGCCATTAATCTTGTGAAAATAGGCTAGTGCTGACACGTTGGAAACAATTGTGGCAGGGGCAGCACCACCGGCATGCAGGTGTGCCACGAAGAGGAGGATCATTGCCACCGGTATTGGCAAAGAGGGATACATACCAAGCGACTGAAAGAAAGTTACTAACTTACCCCACGCCCGCTGATAGTGGGCTCTCGTAGATGGCGCCAGTGAAGCCTCTAGCAACCGATTCAGAGATTCCCCAAGCCCGCTGGGGAGATACTGTAGGGAATTTCCCGCGGGCTGGCTTCTGCCCATGGTGCCAGAGCTCGGAATTCCCGTACCTGTGAACGTGATAGTTTGTCAGCTAAAGTGTTGATCCTACCTGGGATATGGCGGGCAGTGAAATTGATGTTGAAACGCAAGCACGCTAAAACCAGTGGACGGATTAAGGCCATGATGTGGGGCTCGCGTGACGTTTGCTTGTTAATAATTGGCACAAGAGCCTCATTGTCTGTGTAGAAACACACACTTCTGTTTGCCCATCTACCACCCCACACGATCACTGCTGCCATTATAGGGTAAAGTTCTAGAACTGAAATGTTGTATGAGCGCCATGATACTGGCCACTGCCCATAAAACCATGCGCCACCATACAGTGCCCCGAAACCTATACTTCCGGAGGCATCAGTGTACAGGTGCAAGTGGTCGCCCGTAAGGAAGTTGTCATCTAGGAAAAAAGACCGGCCATTAAATAGAAGCAAGAACTCCTGCCATACCTGTAGATCGAGTTTTGCCTGACGAGTCAACCTGATGTGGTGATGGGGTTTCTGGACCCCTAATGTCATGTCTATGATTCTTCTCAGAAAAGCTCTACCTGGCACAATCACTGTGCAAGCAAAATTCAGGATGCCGATGAGTGACTGCAGAACTCTAAGTGTTACTTTCTGTTGTCTCTGAAAATCTTCCAGCAGTGCCTTAGCTTTCTCTAACTTATCCTCTGGCAGTCTAGCTTCCATAAGCACTGTATCTAAAGTAATGCCGAGAAAAGTGATGACACGGGTAGGAGCCACTGTCTTCCCAGGTGCTAAGGGAACCCCGAGTTCGAGGCAAAGATTAACAAAAGCTTGTAGATCTTGTCCGCATTTCGCACGAGAATTGGCAATAAACAGAAAGTCATCGATAACATGGACGATCGCAGTCGCTCCCAGTTTGGACTTTGCGATCCACTCCAACGCAGTACTGAAAGACTCGAAGATCGCACAAGCGCTGGAAACTCCCATTGGAAGGACAGCATCCATGAAAAACTTACCTTTCCACTGGAAACCCAAAAGCGGTCGGTCCCTTGGTGAGACTGGAATAATCCTAAAAGCTGATTCTATGTCCACTTTAGCCATAAAGACCTGACTACTGGGAAGCTGTTTGATGAGCCTAATAGCATCCTGTATAGTTGCGTATTGGACAGCGGAAATTTCCTTGGGAATGAAATCATTTACCGAGGAACCCTCTGGGTAGGATAAGTGATGTATCGTTCGGAATTCCCCAGGACTCTTTTTAGGGACTACCCCCAAAGGGGAAATCCTGAAGTTGTCACTAGGGGGTGGCGTATCAAACGGACCCAAAATTCTGCCTAGCGCTAGCTCCTTCGCTATCTTGTTGTCTACTACTGCAGGGAATTCGATGGCAGACTTCAAATTGGTGACCCTTTTAGCTTGTTGTGCTGGTAAGCCAAAGCAGCCAATTCTGAACCCGTGCTGAAAGCCATTGAGAAGATACTCAACAATATTACGATTGTAGCCGACAAGAAAGTATCTAAGTGCATCAGGGGAAACTGAGGTAGGCATACTATCTCCTGAAGACGGCTGGTCGCGAACTGGCAGTCGACGATTGGGTTGCAGGGATGCCGGTGGCTGAACTCGGTCGAGCAGGACTGGGTTGGGTGCGTTGCCTATAGCATCGTGCCGCTGAGTGGGGGCCGCCACAGCGTCTACACTTGTGTGTGTAACGACAAGTGGCTGCGTTACAGACCTCCCCCCGATCGAATGCGAAGCAGGTTTTTGTGGATGGCCACTTAGCTTTACCCCAGCTGGCCTTACCCTTGCTACGAAAGGGAGTCACGCTGGGTGTGGCAGCTGGGCGACTCTCGGATGCATTCATCCATAGATACCAGCAAACCGATTCCCACCCCCAGTTGTTGGCCTGACGAAGTGACCGGAACGCCTCATCATACGACCGCCAGTCCGCACCTTTCTCGTATAGGGAACGAATTGTCTGGACGTACATGAGTAAATTATGTGATTCTGACAGATGCTGTGGCTGGAGAAGAAAAACAGACATGTAAATTTCAAAGGCCTGCAGCCATTGGTCAAATGACACAGTGGTGCTCTTTGCCCTAGGGGCGACACAAAACATGGGCGTGTCGTCGTCACTGCCTGGCCTAACGGACACAGAATAGTTCTGTGGTGAGGAGTCATGCAACAATGAGGAAATACTAATGTACTCCCCGGACCAAATTTGGGCTTTGAGTTTGTCAGACACGCGGGAATGACGGGATAGGGCCGAAGTAGCGAACGATGCTACTAGGTCCTGGGATGCCCTGGGGAGGGCGTGTACTTCCTGACCTGTATGAGTACCTGAAGATATGGCCTCTGGCCACGGGGCAGACGGTGGACTTGGAACGGGGCTTGGTGGAGCACCAGTTGCAGATGATGTCACCCGACCTGACGTATGGCCGCCCTGCGGCCATAGACAAGGGTTAGCCAAGGGCGGAGCGATGGGCTCCCCCCCGGTAGGCGCCGCCACTGCTGCAGGGGCCTCTATTGGAAGCGGCGCATGTAGGGCGTTGGCCGCAGGCAATTGCTGCAGGCCACGCACCATCGCGTGGACCTCCTGCAATATCTTGTCAGAGGCATCAAGTCGGCGCTCCATATTCGACAAGCGCTCCTCCGTCGTAGCTTTCCGACCCGCTGCTGCGCCCGCCACCGGACGAACGACATGCCGTAGGGCCGGTTCGTCGTCAAGGTGCTGCACGACGTGGCCCTCTGGTGGGGGCGGGCACATCGCTGATCGTGCAACGGCAGCGCGGCTTGCCGCCGCCCGCGATCTTGTTGCCACCGGGCTGCGGCGCAGAGGTCGTCCACGACGCACGTTCTTATCTGGAGCCATCCTGCAACATATTGTGGAAGGGCCAATACTGAGTGAACGGCTAAACTCTTGTAAACTGCCGCCAAACTACTCATGAAAGCCACATGTGAGAACTAGCTCCTAGATTTTGCGGCAATACCACCAGGACTGATGCCTTGCGTCGAAGCTGAAACAAGTTTTTTTTTTTTTTATAATTTAATTTTTTTTTTTTTTATTATTATTTTATTTCATTTTACTTTTTTTTTCTCCATTATATGAATACACATCAATATGCGACATTAGCCAAATGATTAGGGGGTCACCGCCCGCGATAGATCACCACAAAATGGAATCATAGCTAGTGAGGGGGTCATCGCCCACGATAAATCAACATACAATGGAATCAGGGGGTCATCGCCCCGACCGTGTGCCAACACAACTTTACAAACACAGTAAATTAGGGGGTCATCGCCCACTGTAGTACATAAATGCAAGAATTGCACGCAGTTAAGTAGGAGGTCACCGCCCCCGATAGTATAAAAAATGTACAATCATAATTAGTCAGGGGACACCGCCCCCGATAGTATATCAATGCAAAATGACAGTCACACGTGGTTAGGGGACACCGCCCACGATAGTATATTAAGGCAACAAGACAATCACGTTTAGTTAGGGGACACAGCCCACGATAGTATATCAATGCAAAATGACAATCAAATTAAGTTAGGGGACACAGCCCACGATAGTATATCAATGCAAAATGACAATCAAATTAAGTTAGGGGACACCGCCCACGATAGTATATCAATGCAAAAAGACAATCAAATTAAGTTAGGGGACACCGCCCACGATAGTATATCAATGCAAAATGACAGTTACATTTGGTTAGGGGACACCGCCCACGATAGTATATTAATGCAAAATGACAATCACATTTAGTTAGGGAACACCGCCCATGGTAGTATATCAATGCCCAATGACAATCACATTTAGCGAGGGGACACCGCCCACGATAGTATATCAATGCAAAAATGACGATCGCATTTAGTTAGGGGACACCGCCCATGTTAGTATAACAATGCACAATGACAATCACATGTAGCGAGGGGACACCGCCCACGATAGTATATACATGCAAGACAATCCCATTTGGTTAGGGGACACCGCCCGAGATAGTACATCAATGCCCAATGACAATCACATTTAGCGAGGGGACACCGCCCACGATAGTATATACATGCAAGACAATCCCATTTGGTTAGGGGACACCGCCCGAGATAGTACATCACTGCAGGAAGTGCAAACACGGGTAAGTAGGGGATCACCGCCCCCGAAAGTACATAAACGCAAAAGGTCGGAGTCGCCTCCCGTGATAGAAAATAAAGTGTCACCGAGGTAAGACGCTGCGTTACTGTTAATATTAGCAACGATAACATGACAACAATAGTGTCATAAGAACTAACAATGAGGATGGTGACACAACACAAATTGGGAATTATCTTCATTTGGAAGAACCACTACCTCGTCGCCACAAAATTTATACCAGTTATCATGGACTGGTATGGGATCACCGCCCACAATTTATGAATGCCGAGTAAATATAGTAAAGCGAAACTGTTCACGGAGGCGCATAACTGGGTGTATGTCGATGCGATAAAATATGGGAACATCCCCTGTGGCTACATATACGAAGAGGGACACGATGTCCGCGCATGACATACAAAACAACCAAGAGTCACCATGATTATGGAGTTATTAGGACTGAGGCGAGCTCCTAATTGTCGACACCTTACCAGCAGTTAGCGCTCGACATGAAACGCCAATTTAAGTTGTAGTCAGCTGTAGGACAACCCGGCTAACTGCTCTGAAAATTGCCCCCCGAATGCTGCGAAACAGTCGGAAATTTCCTATATCGGATAAATGGACGCCATCTTGGCGGAAAACCTTCGCCGGGCTGTTCCAAAGGTACTTATGGCTCCAGTAGAACAGACCACGACGTCCCCCACATGCGGACTGTAACGCAGCATTCGCGGATGCAACGCGAGCCGCTCCCGTATCAAAATCAAAATGGCGCCATTTCTTGCGGCGCTCGATTTGACATAGACATACTTGACGGACCCCTAAAGCTAACAATTCATCGCCCAATCTACCTAGTTGCAAACCTACTGCCTCTGGAGGTGGGGGAGACTTCCCATCGAGGTCGTTGCCTCCAAGAAGGGTAATGACTATGTCAGGGACGCGGGCAGAAATCCGGGTAATGGTTGCCGGTTCTCGAAATGTTTGAATGGACGCTCCCCTCCGACCCATAAAACGAACCGTGCACGTGTAACCTAATCTTTCTAAGTCGTCAAGGAGACCCGCAGATTCAATGAACGCGCCCAACCAATACGCGTGGCTATGCCCAAGCACAAGCACATCTAGCTCCGACTTCGCCGCCGACATATTGAATGGCCGATTGCGGGAAGTTTAAACGTATACGAAACGAGCAAATTAACCACGAGGCAACCGACGAAGTAAATACAAATGAAACAATACTCAGCTGAAACGAGTGTTGAGGCGGTCTTCCTCCTGCAGATCAGTCGACGCAGCTCGAAGTGGTCACTCTCAAACAAAACGTATTTGAAAAACGTAACGACTGTTGGTAAAACCAAAGTATTTCGAGAGACAAATTTTCTAGACACAACTTCGCAATGCAGAGACTGGAACAGGAGTGAAAGATTCCAGCTGCTGGCTCTGGTTTGAACTGGTTTCCGTTAAGCCGTGATTGGCTGAATATCGTGGAGTAATACAAATTATTTGACCAAATAGTTCCGGTGTAGTCTCGGACACCCAGGGCAAGACTTGCCTTGGTTATCTCATAAAATCTGTTATGCAGCCGTAAGTTGCATAAATCCATTTTCGCTCGGTCCGCGGTGCAGCACTGTTTTTAAGTAAACAGTAAGCAAATCTCAACTCTTTACGTATAACATACATAAACGGTAACTGTAGCATATTCCCCTTCCCTATGCACACACTGTGGTTATTTGGGATTTACCATTCCCCTTCTTCGTATTTGAAGGCATTATTCTGCATGTTTAAGCATTTCAGTGGTAGGTTTATCACATATGCTGGTCTAATTTTTACATCTGTATATGGCTATCCAATTCTTATGCAACATTACATTACATATTGTTATGTTTACATTCAATTTGGTCTTATTCATGCTATCCACATTTGTATGCTACATTCCAATTTTAAACAGGTTTTAGTTCAGATGTATCCTGAGTTATAATCCCGAGATTGAGGGATACTGGGATCGGCTTACATGTTGATATGTGTACCGAGAATGTCGGTTTTTATTTTTTAAATTATTACATGCTATCGTAATGTATATGCTACATTACAATTTTAAGCAGGTCTTAGTTCAGGTGTTCCCTGAGTTATAATCCTGAGATTGAGGGATACTGGGATCGGCTTAAATTTATATGTGTACCGAGAATGTCGGTTTTTATTTCAATTTGGACATGCTATCCAATTGTATATGCTACATTGCAATTTTAAGCAGGTCTCAGTTCAGGTGTACCCTGAGTTATAATCCCGGGATTGAGGGATACTGGGATCGGCTTACCTATTTATATGTGTACCGAGAATGTCGGTTTTTATTTAAATTTGGACATGCTATCCAAATGTATATGCTACATTGCAATTTTAAGCAGATCTCAGTTCAGGTGTACCCTGAGTTATATTCCCGAGATTGAGGGATACTGGGATCGGCTTACATATTTGTATGTGTACCGAGAATGTCGGTTTTTATTTTAAATGTTGACATGCTATCCAAATGTATATGCTACATTGCCATTTTAAGCAGGTCTTAGTTCAGGTGTTCCATGAGTTACCGAGACTGTCGGTTTTTAATTCATGTTGTCCGACAATTTTCACGCAATATTCAAACAGCTTTTGGGTCAGGTGTATACTAACTATTAGTTCTGCTGTTAACTTATTTCCTGTTCCTGCTGGTGTTATTGGCGATGTTACAGATGCCACCAAAGAAGCGAGTTGCCACACGATCACTGTCGAGGACGCGTGCCAGCAAGAAGCCAATCACTGATCGGCCTCCTGTACCTGCAGTTGAGCAAGTGCCTGTCGCTGTTGACGCGACTGCAGACGCCATTGCCGCAGCTGTCATGCAGCGCCTGGAACAGTCGGGACGTTTGTTGCCAGCGCCTAATGATCCCATGCAGCCAGCACCAAGTACATCTCTTAGCGCTGTGGACACAATGAGTGACACTGATGGTCCAGACACTATCATCAGTGATTTACTTGGGGGTGAGTTGTCTGCCCCGCCATCAACATACAATGTTGTTAACAGGCCGCTAGGGGCCAACCTGTCAGACACCCTCAAGAATAGGATTAGAAGGGGGGACTATGTCAATCTTCAGCATTTGCTGACTGATGATGGTGATTTTGATGAGCAGCAGCACCAACGCATGACCTTAGAGGTTAGATCAATTGGGCAGGAGGAGACTCTTTCTGTAGTCAAGCCCAACCATACAAGAGAAATAACCACAACAGGGCAATGGCTGTCAGCATTCACTATTTATGCTGCAGTGCTCACAGAACATTCGCCACAGCATGCACCAGGTTTATTCAAACACATCGCAGACATTACAGAGATGGCACGCAGGTTTGGGGGTTTGGCATGGAAAAAGTATGACGAAAGTTTCCGCAAGGAAATGAAAGCAAATGGGTTACACTTTGGTCAGGTCCACTGGGATGCACGGTTCCACTGTCTGGAACAAACTGTTAACAGCAAAGCAGTCGGTTATTCCTTTCGTGGGCAAGTCAACCGAAGCAGGGGTGGTTCCATCCGCAGTCCAGCCATCAGTAACCAGTTGTTCCAAAAAGGCCAGTGCTTCCAGTTCGAGCAGTTTGGCAGCTGCACCAAATCTGCGTGTCACTTCAAACACGCATGCTCAAAATGTTTCGGGAAACATCCCACCAGTCGTTGTGGTTTGCGCCCATCCCACCCACAAAGGGGTGGACGCCCAATTGCACCACGCGCTCCCAACACCAATAAACTGTGAGACAATGGCCAGGTATCTTGTGGGCTACAACAAACCTGACACTTCTATGTTATTAGATGGGTTTTCGCTAGGTTTCTCTTTACATTATGATGGCCCACACTGCATCAGGTGTTCTGGCAATCACCAATCCGCTCTGCAGGCACCATCACTAGTGGATGATAAATTGAGACATGAAATGCACTTGGGTCGTATAGCTGGGCCATTTCAACAGGTTCCCTTTCCAAACTTCCAGGCCTCACCTCTCGGTTTAGTCCCGAAGCATGAAATTGGCAAGTTCAGGCTCATCCATGATTTATCATTTCCAAAAGGCGACTCCATAAATTTTTATACATCTAAGGAATACACAACAGTGCAATATGAATCATTGGACATAGTCATTGATTTGGTCAGGTCATGCGGTCATAACTCCTTAATAGCAAAAGCAGATATACAGGATGCTTTTAGGCTAGTACCCATTAGACCACAAGATTACCCATTACTTGGTTTCACCTGGAATGGTATGTTCTATCATGATAAAGTTCTCCCGATGGGTTCTGCAGTCAGTTGTCAGACATTTGAGCGATTTAGTCGAGCACTGCAGTGGATATTGCAGACACATTTTGGGGTTAGCAAAGTGACTCATTTGTTGGACGATTTCATCTTTTTTGGTCCTTGTAATGAATCAACTTGTTTAACTTCATTGCTTTCTTTTGAAAAGCTTTCGCAGGACATTGGCATTCCACTAAACCATGGCAAGAGGTGTCTTCCCTCTACGTGTCAAATTGTGTATGGCATTGAGATTGACACGGCTGTGATGGAGCTTCGTCTACCAGAAGATAAGCTAATGAAAGCTACATCGTTAGTGAAACGTATCACAAACCGTTGCAAGGTCACTTTGAAAGATTTACTTTCACTTATTGGTCTGCTTAATTTTGCTTGCTTGGTTGTGCCACCTGGTAGGGCATTTCTCCGTCGGTTGATTAATTTGACAATTGCTGTTACTAGGCTTAATCATTTTGTGACATTGAATCACGAAGCACGTGCAGATTTAGCTGCCTGGCAGGAATTCCTTGTATCATTTAATGGGAAGAGCATGTTTCTAGAGCAGCAGTTTCTTTCTTCAACCACGATTAAACTATACACGGATGCTTCCAGTGACATAGGTTTCGCAGTTGTATTTGGAAAAAAATGGGTATCAGGGAGATGGCATAGGCCCTTCACATCAGCAGATATCACCCTACTTGAGTTGTATCCCTTAGTGTTGGCAGCAGAATTGTTTGGAAAATTGCTGGCTAATCACTGTATAATTTTCATGTCTGAGAACTCAGGTGTGGTGGATATTGTCAATAAGTGTACATCTAAGAATCGAGCTATTATGAAGCTGGTGAGAAGATTGGTTCTGGCATGTTTGAAATACAATGTTTTATTTCGATGCCGTCATGTTCCTGGTTATGAGAATGTTATAGCAGACCACCTTTCTCGATTGCAGATCGGCAAAGCCAGGAACGTGGCTCCTTGGCTAAATTGCACACCAGTGGCAATACCAGATGCACTAAAACCAGATGTTCTTCTAGATTAGAGCGTGAACTGGTAAAATCATCATTAGCACCAACAACCCGAGCAGCATATAAGCGCAGTGTCAATATGTTACGTACCTATATATCTTCCGTTAGCCCAGGCAAGAGGGTTTTCCCTGTTTCTCAACATAATCTAGCTGGGTTCATAACTCACATGTACTCAGGCAATTATGCTTCTTCGACTATTTTGTCCACTGTGTCAGCTGTATCTTACAGCCATAAGATAATTGGGTTAATAGACCCAGCGGATAATTTTTACATTAAGAAGCTTCTACTGGGTATTCAAAAACGGACAAGTACAATTGATTCGAGACGACCAATTGATTTATGCATGCTAGGTCAACTTACCAAGGCAACTAAAGCAGTGATTCCTAACAAATTTTCACAGTTATGTATAGCTGCAATGTTTATGCTGGCATTTCACGGTTTTTTAAGGATAGGGGAAATCTGTGTACGATCTGGAGTGTTATCAGGACATGTGATACAAAGGAGTGACATAGAGGTGGTCCCAAGTCACAAGGGAGGCAGCAACACTTCTTTGAGGCTCACGATCAGACATGCTAAGCATCAACAGGTGAACAGGCCTGTTGTTCTTGAGATAATGTCCCAATCCATTAATTGCCCAGTGAAACTTTTATGTAACTATCTGCACATTCGTGGTTCTGCGATGGGGCCACTCTTTGTTTTCCCTGATAAATCCCCTATGTCAAGATCATATTTTGCCTCTCAGCTCTCAGCATGTCTTTCTCATGCAGGCTACAATCCAAGTCTTTACAAGTGCCACTCATTCCGCATAGGTGCAGCAACTACAGCTGCTACACGGGGCTTTACAGATGTCCAAATTCAGGCAATGGGCCGATGGAAATCGACTGCTTTTCGTCGTTATATCCGAATCCCAATGATGAAACTTTAACACTGGTTGCGAATAGGGTGCTGCTGCTCACCACATGAATAACATCTACTGTATATATGTGGTGTATTTCTTGTTTTACACAATATCCTCTTACAGTTATGCTTTCTTTGCTGTAAGTTAGCAGATGTGCCAGACTGACTTGCTCAGCCGGGTCTGAGAGTCAAAATGGTTCATCAATAACAAATAGTTCTTACACGTTTGTGTGTGCATCAAATTATTTTATAAGTATTGTGTCTGTACAATAGCTCGGCAGTTAGTCGGTGTATCAAATTGGCTTGCTCAGCCGGGTCTGAGAGTCAAGATGGTACATCATTAACAAATAATGCTTATATATTTGTGGGTGCATCAAATTTTGTTGTTGGAGGTATTGTGTCTGTACACTAGCTCGACAGTTAATGAGTATCACATTGGCTTGTTCAGGAGAGTCATGAGGGTGCATCAATAACAAATAGTGCTTATATATTTGTGTGTGCATCGAATTATTTTTATAAATATTGTGTCTGTACAATAGCTCGACAGTTAGTCAGTGTATCAAATTGGCTTGCTCAGCCGGGTCTGAGAGTCAAGATGGTGCACCACTAACAAATAGGGCCTATACATTTGTATGTCCAGTACATTTTATAAGTACTGTGTATGTGTGTAGAATAGCAGAATTATGTGTCAGATTGGCTTGCTCAGTCGGGTCTAAGAGTCAATTCAATTTCACCAGCAATTTTTGATGTTGGGTAATGCGAATGGGTTGGTATCGTTTTCAGTGTTCTTACTGTGTGGCCTTGGGTGGGGGTGGCACTTATCTCTATGGAGTAGTGCCTGTGGCAGGTAGCCCCTCACCTTTGATGTATTATTGTGATTACCAGTTTAATTGGTTGTGTGCATACACTGTTGTTTTATTGGGTACATCAATAACTGGTTATAGTCGACTTGTTTGTACAATTATTATGTTTACTGGTGTACTTGGGATGCATACAACCTGGCATTAAAATATGCCCTTTACCAACCTTTACATATGTATCCGTCTCCCTTATTCCTACATCAAACAAGCTGCGGTCACACTTGAAACTAGACCAGCGTCTCTACGCATTCGACACCACAGGAAACATAAATGTGATTTTTAGCACAGTAAAAAAGTGGTTTATGTTTCTGTGGTGGATGTTTGGAATATCAGTGTACTGTTAATGCAACCTTACCACCCCTGCTATCAGGCGAGTGGTATCGTCCACCGCACGCACCTGTTGACCGCTGGGGTGGCCAGGCGCTGCCATTCCGGTTTTGAAAGCCATCGAAGTGAGTTGATATTTACAAACTTTATTTGATTGCGTTGTACACGTTGCATTACTTGTTGCTATTTTTCAATGGCATTTTCTAAAGACTATGCCCGTACTGTTACTGTATGAATTCATGGTATGATTCATTTCAGATGTACTACATTTAATGATTATTTGACCACCACCTCCTCTCCTCCACCTCTGATTTCATAATGTTGCAATACATGTCGTACCATGGATTATTTATGATGTCTTATATGTCATGTATGGGCAAGTAGCCCATACATTTTTATGTAATGTGGTAATTATCTATTTGATGTGTTGTGTGGTTTATCATTGATGTTTTCTTTACCATATATGGGCAGGTAGCCCCTCACCTTTGATGTATTATTGTGATTACCAGTTTAATTGGTTGTGTGCATACACTGTTGTTTTATTGGGTACATCAATAACTGGTTATAGTCGACTTGTTTGTACAATTATTATGTTTACTGGTGTACTTGGGATGCATACAACCTGGCATTAAAATATGCCCTTTACCAACCTTTACATATGTATCCGTCTCCCTTATTCCTACATCAAACAAGCTGCGGCCACACTTGAAACTAGACCAGCGTCTCTCTACGCATTCGACACCACAGGAAACATAAATAATAATAACTTGACAAGCAGGAGTGTTCCATAATGTGTCAACCTATTGATTGTGCTGCAACTTGATATTTGACACTTTCTCAAACAATAAAATCCCTATTAATGACCCTGCCATACCTGTATTATAGCATAGAAGACCAAGACTAGTATAGAGCCTATAGGAGACATGATACTTCCCAAGCATGCACACGAACAATAGTTAAGACCAGCTAAAAGAATAATAGCCTGGCCCTAGCTGTTCTATTCAGTGTTTGCGGGTGGGTGGGTGTTGGGAGGGAGGGAGGGGGTGTGTTTGGAAGGGTGAGCGTTTGTTGTTGCAGCTGCATGGACTGAAATTATTCTGTGCGTCATACTGTGTTACTTCTGATGTAAACTGTTTTGCCTAAAGCCCTCAGTTTTTGCCATTTTGTTTACATGCATCAAGACAGCAACAAATGCACATGTATTCTACGTGCTTTTCAATGAATATGCTACTGGCCAAAATGGCTCAAAAGGGTAACTTTTGTTTAGCTAAATCTGATACCATGTGGTCTATGGCCCAAATGACCACAGGTAACGCTAGCCTAGCTAATGATGGAGATGATTCTGTTTCAGGTACAAATTTCACACTTACACTGCATGCACAAAATAATTGTGGTGGGAAAAGCGTCTGTCACCTTCTCGTGGTTCCTACTGTGGATCACAACAGCAAACTTTGCTGTTGTGTGAACTAAGAACAGCGCGCACTGACAATATTTTGTAAATCGTCAATGTTGTGTTTGTTTGTTTTATACTTAGGGGCTTCGTGCTCTGCAAAATCATACCAGTTGCTGATTCGAGACGGTAGGTGCATGGATTTGTGACCTTAACCTGTCTAAAGGGAAATTTGGTTGATATCAACTAAATATTCAACTGCTACATTATTCACACAGCTTGACATCTAAAATGATGGTGATATGGAGCCTGTTTGTTACGAAGGAAACACATATTTGGCTTGGTTGCACTATTGACAGTTGCAGTCCGACCCATGTTTGCTGTTGTGACCGACTATGTGCAGCGGAAACATCGTCACGTCTTCGGGATGGTCTACAACTGAGCCTCATTTGTCTAGGCATTTCAAGACGTACCTCTTTGACAGCCTAAACAATGTTGGTTAGTGCAACAAGGTAATGAACATAACAAGTTACATGCTTCCTGATATGCTCTCATTGAAATCTCTTTTTATTCAGTGGAATAGTAGTTTTGTATGTTAGTGTGCTGAATCAAACCCCTAAGAATGTAGAATATTATATTACATAACATATTAGCTGTCACACCATCTTGGGACCACTACTTGAATAAATGAATTCACATGGACAGTACATTTTTAATTGCACATTCCAAATTTGCTTCTTTCATATTTGTATACCTTGTGCAGATATACATTGGGCTTTTAGAGTCATTCTTACAAATACCTGTCATAAGTTTTTACTTTGTCGTATTTCAAGTGTTGTGTCATAAACTGTTGAATAACAACAGCAGATTATTTGTTAACAACTTCTGCTTGAAGATAGATGTCTGTGAGGTCAGGGCATTTATCAAGTCGTGGCTGTGGAATTTAGCTCATGCCTGATCAGCCATCTGTGTTGGAAACTGCACAAATCCTGAAGGACTAGTTTGCACCACTCTCAAAGTCATCCTGGCCTAATCGTGGCAACCAAACCCCACTACTAACCTCACTGGGTTCCTGTTGGATTGTAGCATCTGATATTTTGTGGTAACAGTGGCTGTCCTTGAAGCTGCCAACCTTCATCTTAATTCCTTCAGCAGGTAGACATTTCTCCTCAATCATTCTACTACTACTACTACTATCATGTGTTGTTTCGTCCATTGTAAAATCCCAGGTAAATCCAAGTAAAATTACTATTGAAAGTGACAAAACCGTTATCTGAATACAAAGCCGTCTAACCCACCTGAGAATCTAGATGAAAGTGACAGGAGACCAGTATATTGCTGGGGGAGACATATTCACACTAGTGCAGCCTCCATCTTATAAGTTACATCAAAGCAGAGCAATTCACATTATGATATAATTACTGTAATTTTATACAATTCGACAAGTTGAGATGTCTGGCTTTACACTAATCCACACTTGAAGGTGATGTTTGGGTCTGTTTACATAGGTGTATTGTAGCATACAGTAAAGCTAGCAATTATAATTTTCAGTATGAAAAAACAACTGGCTATATAGAATTTTATTACAGAACAGCCTCTGTCTTGCAGTAAGTTACATCTCTATGGAGCCACTTTCAATCAATAACAACAGGCAGTATTGTGTTAGTCAAAATGTATATTTTGGTCGTGCACCATTTCCAAAGTGCATGTAGCAATTCAAGGTATTTCAATGCAGTAGTAAAACTTACATTTTTTGAGATGTCTTGAATCCTTCAGATGTTTCAAAGTGTCGTCTGCCATAGTCAATCTTATTCACAGGTGTCAGTCAGCCACTAGTAAGTGATGTCGTGACATGACGATTGATGTATAGCTCACAAGATTGCTGAATGTGCCAGTCATAGTTCATTTTGCGTTGATGGTTTGATGTATTTTTTATCGCTTGCCTGTCTGATGAAACCAAAGTAGGGGAAAATAGAAAGTTAAAATGATTGAGAAGTGTTCTGTTTTCTGTTTGTTTCACATGTGTCACATCTACTCCCTGCTGGTATAATTGTGATCAGTAGACTTTCTTGATCGCAATGAATAAGGATGATCTGCCCTGTTTGCAGGTGGCAGTGTTGTCTTTCTGCGGTGACTCCTTGTGACCACTGGGTTAACTACAGCTGTTGGTGTTGCTGAAGCTGGCCTTTTTTTCCTTTACGAGTAGCTGATATTGGATCAAGCTGACACTTCAGGTATCGATCTTCTGGACAGTGGTTTCATTTTGAACCAAAGTCGTTCTCCATGCGCTTTAACTTGGTATGACGGATGTGCAGACACATTGATGATCGATGTTTGGATTGTGTCTGGTATTTCACCTCATGCTGGATTTGCTTGACAGCTCTAGCGACCAGTCCATCTCTCGTTATAGAACAATGTACATTCTCCAACTTGCCCAACATTGTATTTTATTGTATTGTGTTTTATTCAGTTCCAACAGGTCCAAAGACCCAGTAACAGGACTGATAACAAAATATAAGAACAATTAATACAAATAAATAATAAAAACAGTAAGAACAATTGTTATAATAAGGGTATAAAACCACACAATACCGACATTACTAACATAGCAAGCTAAGACAGCATTATATATAGAAATGTTTTTGAACTACAGATCTGAAGGTATTGGCTCCAATAAATATATCACAAATGGGTTCAGTTAAATACAGTGCATTAAAAGTAGTCATACATCTATTTAAAACTGAATATTTTCTAATGTTGATTCTGGTATTGGAAATTCTAAAAGGAGTGTGGTTTCTTAGAGATCTTGAAGGATATTGATATTGGATATTTCCTACCAGATAGGACGAATCTAGATGTGAGTGCACACACTTATGTTGAAAGATCAGATCTGCAACTTGCCTACGATGTTGAAGGGACGGTAGTCTAAAATGATGGCAAAGTGCAGGATAATTTTCATTGGAGTACTGTATTTTGGATTTGAAACATACCTACTTAATAAATTTTGTTTTAACTCGTTCCATTTTGTCAATAAAAGTACGTTTCCATGGATTCCAAATAACACTGCAATTATCCAACTAGCTTCTGACCTCAGATATATACAAAGATCAAACATCTTATACATCGATAAATGTTTGGCAAACACGCTTAATAAAACCATACATCTTAAAAGCTTTAGAGGCATTATGACTAATATGATCTTTAAAATCCAAATTACTATTCAATGTGACAACGAGATCTTTGACAGCAGTGACCCTGGATAGAGACTTGCTTAAGATGGCATAGTCAAAAGATAAGTATAAGTTTGAGGTGCCAGGTCTCACGCCAGAGGCACACCCTGTCCAGATGCTTCTGCACCAACTGACAGTCGGTCACCGACGAAGTGATATTTTACACGAATCAACGTGATTAGTGAGATCATATATATATATATATATATATATATATATATATATATATATATATATATATATATACAATATATACAGAAGTGGGTCAATTTGTGAACCTTGTGGTACACCGGACAACACCGGCTTCAAGTCGAATGATTGCTTGTTCGAGTACCACGCGTTGTTTTCGGTTGAGAAGGTAGGACTGCAACCACTGTATGCATTGCCCAGAATCCCCATATGGTTTAAGCTTGTGAATTAATAGTGAGTGAGTGGCACACTGAGTCCAAGTAAACAGAATCAACTTGTTTCTTGTTGTCAATAGCTTCAGAAATGGAGTCCAAGTAACCAGCTACATTAGATACTGTGCTTCTACACTTCACAAATCCATGTTGGCTGCCCGAAATTGTGTTACACACATGGTTATACAATGAGTCATGCACCAGTTTCTCAAAAACTCTACTAAATAGTGGTAAAGGAGAGATAGGTCTGTGGTTACAGACATTTCGTTTGTATCCCTTCTTGTACACAGGAATAACATTTATACTATTAAAGTAAGTTAAAAAAAGTTCCACAGTTTAAGGACATATTAAAAAGTACAGTTAGTGGACCTGCCAATTCTGTGGCACATCATCTCTCAAGAGTACATACTGTGGACTCCATCTCTCATCAGTAAATATCATGGCCTCCATCTCTTATGAGTAAATGCCGTGTATTCCATTTATCATGAGTAAATGCTGTCTACACCATCTCTCTTGAGTAAAACCTGTGTACTCCATCTCTTGTGAGTAAATACTGTGGACTCCATATCTCGTGAGTAAGTGCTATGGACTCCACCTGTCATGAGTAATTGCTATGAACTATTTGTGACTCCATTTGTTGTGAGTAAATACTGGGCATTCCATCTCTTATGAGTAAATGAGTACATGTCGTGAACTCCATATCTTATTGGTAAATGCAGCTTACTCCAACTGTCATGAGTATATGTTGTGGACTCCATCTTTCTAGAGTAAATGCTGCGGACTCCATCTCTTGGGAGTAAATTTTGTGGACTCCATATCTTGTGAGTAAGTGTGGAATCCATCTCTCATAAGTAAAAGCTGTCGACTCCATCTGTCATGAGTCGATGCTGTGTAATCCATCTCTCATTAATATATGCTGTATACTTCATCTCCCATGACTAAATGTTGTGAATTCCATCTCTCGTGGGTAAATGCTGTGGACACCACCTCTAATGAATATATGGTGTGGACTAGTGATGAACAAGAATGAGAAACAAAAATTAACCACTGGTGTGCTAGCCTCACACTGAACTACAAGGAAAAAGACGACAGCAACAATTCCATCCCTGATATGTAAATGCTTTGAGTATATGCTGTTGACCCCATTTCTCATGAGGAAATGCTGTGGACTCCAACACTCATGTGAAGGTGTTATGTACTGCAACACTTATTGGTAATTACTGTGTACTGTACCTCTCATGGGTAAATGCTTTGGACTCCATCTCTCATAAGTAAATGCCTCGTACTCCATCTCTCATGAATAAATTCTGCGTAATCTATCTACCAAGAATAAATGCTATGGACTCAATCTCTCATGTGTAAATGTCATATACTTCATCTCTCTTGAGAATATATTGTGGACTCCATCTCTCATGTGTAAATGTCATGTACTTCATCTGTCTTGATAATATATTGTGGACTCCATCTCTCATGTGTAAATGACGTACTTCATCTCTCTTGAGAATATATTGTGGACTCCATCTCTCATAAATAAATGTCATGTACTTCATCTCTCTTGAGAATATATTGTGGACTCCATCTCTCATAACTAAATGTCATGTACTTCATCTCTCTTGAGAATATATTGTGAACTCCATCTCTAATAAGTAAATGTCATATACTTCATCTCTCTTGAGAATATATTGTGGACTCCATCTCTCATGTGTAAATATCATGTACTTCATCTCTCTTGAGAATATATTGTGGACTCCATCTCTCATAACGAAATGTCATGTATTTCATCTCTCTTGAGAATATATTGTGGACTCCATCTCTCATAACTAAATGTCATGTACTTCATCTCTCTTGAGAATATATTGTGGACTCCATCTCTCATAACTAAATGTCATGTACTTCATCTCTCTTGAGAATATATAGTGGACTCCATCTCTCATGTGTAAATATCATGTACTTCATCTCTCTTGAGAATATATTGTGGACTCCATCTCTCATAACTAAATGTCATGTAATTCATCTCTCTTGAGAATATATTGTGGACTCTATCTCTCATAAGTAAATGCTGTGTATGGGCCACAGGGAAAAGGGGAAGAGCAACAAAAGCATCTATCATGTGTAAATGCTGTGGTCTCCATATGTTTTCAGTAAATGCTGTGGGTTCCATCTCTTCTGAATAAATGCTGTGGATTTCTCCTCTCATGAGTGAATGCTTTGGCGATCTCTTGACGGTCAATGCTGTGGACTTCATGTGTACACTGCCAAAAATAATTTTGTTATGCAAGAAAATATTTCTTGAAACAAGAAAAGTTTCTTGAATTAAGAAAAAGTGTAGATATATTTTCTTGATGAGTTCCAGATATGTGATTGTCTAAGGAAATTTTTTTGAATGAAGAAGATATTTCTTTCTGAATAAAGATTTTAGATAAATATTCTTGATGCTAATGCTTCTTTTAATTAAGAAAAACATTTCTTACTCAAGAAAAACATTTGAAATAAATATTCTAGATGAAGAAGTGTTTCTTGAGTTAATGCTGATTCCTCAAATGGTTCAATCCACTATGAATCTCGTCATTTATGTCCAGATGTGTAGTGTGTGACTAGTTTAAGTAATTGAGCAGTTTAATAAAAATTGCAATTTTTTTTAAATCATCGAAAGATTTGACTTGAGTAGTTAGATCTAGTAAGGATCAAAACAGTGGATATCCAAAGTTGTAATCACTTCACTTAATGCTTCAACAATTATTCAAGCAATTTAATAGTTTGTCTGATGATTTCACAAAAACTACATAAACATTTCACAAACAAGCTAGCATGTTGCAGTGGATACTAGGTAGTTTTGTTTTTTGGCCAAAAAATTATTTGAAATGAAACTAGCAAAAAACAAATTGATTAAGCACCTTTAAAAAACAATTCTTTCTGAAGAAATAAATGTTAAATACATATTTTTTAAACGATTTTTTTTGCAATTTGTGCACATCAATATTTTCTTTTCACCCACAAATTTGTAATGTTATGCATATTGGTAAAGGAAACAATCCTGGCAAAGTAATAAGATGAAATATGGCACATAATGCTATGTCAACAGCAGATGTGTATTAGTTCGACGTGTACAGGTTGGGTGAAAGTATTTCATCATAGAGGGGCTACACTATTGCTAGCATGATCTGTGTTAATTTTTTGACTCAAACTTCATTAATTTTGATTTATTGATATATAATGTCTGACTTGTCAACTGCGTGACAAGAAGGCCCTACACGGCTTTAAAACTGCCAGTGAATATAATTCAACATAAAACAGGCTTGTTATCACATGTATGTCAGTGCAAAGGCCATTTTCCAGGATCAGATTCACATTCAAATACAAATGTTTATGCATTATATATGCATCATATTTATATTAGCAAAGCTACATGTTCTAATATAAGCATCATTCAATGTAATACAACTATATACACCATGGTCTTACTTAAAAGGTGGATTTACAGGCCAGACAATGATTCTAAAATATGCTGAGGATTCTGCTAACCACAGGTCAATATTTTAAAGTCTGACAAAGAGCATGTTTTGCAACTGTATTTACAATTCATACAATGTGAATGTTAATTTTATTAATGATGAATTTATTAATGAATTTGGGCATTTGAAATATAAAATGTTTGGGGGTTGCATTCAAATTCATGCTCTCTGTTGAATCTGGGTTAAATGAGCTATTTAGCTATTCCACGAATAGAACAATTTTAATGTAAATGTTTGTGGTATGCAACCAAAAGCACTGAAAATGTAACGACTGCATTTGAATGTGCATGGCTACTGCATACTATCCAAAATGCGCATTCAAATGCATTTGCATTTGTTACCAAGTCTGCTACCAAATAATATTTAATAATGTAATATTACTAACTATCATTTTACTCAACTTTTTTTTTATATATTATCAGATTACGATTTCCAACATAAGTTTTCGCTATCGACTCTTGGAGTAAAAGATATGTTGGTAAAATTGCATTAATTATTTCTGATGTGCAGGTGCTTATGAACTACTAGAGCTATGATACGATGTAAAATATCTGATCCAAGCATAATTTACAGTAATCAAGAACACATAAAATAAAAACGTATTAATCGGGTATTCAGCTTAAGTGTAATCAGGCCAGGCCAGGCCAGGCCAGGCCAGGCCAGGCCAGGCCAGGCCAGGCCAGGCCAGGCCAGGCCAGGCCAGGCCAGGGCCAGGCCAGGCCAGGCCAGGCCAGGCCAGGCCAGGCCAGGCCAGGCCAGGCCAGGCCAGGCCAGGCCAGGCCAGGCCAGGCCAGGCCAGGCCAGGCCAGGCCAGGCCAGGCCAGGCCAGGCCAGGCCAGGCCAGGCCAGGCCAGGCCAGGCCAGGCCAGGCCAGGCCAGGCCAGGCCAGGCCAGGCCAGGCCAGGCCAGGCCAGGCCAGGCCAGGCCAGGCCAGGCCAGGCCAGCCAGGCCAGGCCAGGCCAGGCCAGGCCAGGCCAGGCCAGGCCAGGCCAGGCCAGGCCAGGGCCAGGCCAGGCCAGGCCAGGCCAGGCCAGGCCAGGCCAGGCCAGGCCAGGCCAGGCCAGGCCAGGCCAGGCCAGGCCAGGCCAGGCCAGGCCAGGCCAGGCCAGGCCAGGCCAGGCCAGGCCAGGCCAGGCCAGGCCAGGCCAGGCCAGGCCAGGCCAGGCCAGGCCAGGCCAGGCCAGGCCAGGCCAGGCCAGGCCAGGCCAGGCCAGGCCAGGCCAGGCCAGGCCAGGCCAGGCCAGGCCAGGCCAGGCCAGGCCAGGCCAGGCCAGAGCCAGGCCAGGCCAGGCCAGGCCAGGCCAGGCCAGGCCAGGCCAGGCCAGGCCAGGCCAGGCCAGGCCAGGCCAGGCCAGGCCAGGCCAGGCCAGGCCAGGCCAGGCCAGGCCAGGCCAGGCCAGGCCAGGCCAGGCCAGGCCAGGCCAGGCCAGGCCAGGCCAGGCCAGGCCAGGCCAGGCCAGGCCAGGCCAGGCCAGGCCAGGCCAGGCCAGGCCAGGCCAGGCCAGGCCAGGCCAGGCCAGGCCAGGCCAGGCCAGGCCAGGCCAGGCCAGGCCAGGCCAGGCCAGGCCAGGCCAGGCCAGGCCAGGCCAGGCCAGGCCAGGCCAGGCCAGGCCAGGCCAGGCCAGGCCAGGCCAGGCCAGGCCAGGCCAGGCCAGGCCAGGCCAGGCCAGGCCAGGCCAGGCCAGGCCAGGCCAGGCCAGGCCAGGCCAGGCCAGGCCAGGCCAGGCCAGCCAGGCCAGGCCAGGCCAGGCCAGGCCAGGCCAGGCCAGGCCAGGCCAGGCCAGGCCAGGCCAGGCCAGGCCAGGCCAGGCCAGGCCAGGCCCAGGCCAGGCCAGGCCAGGCCAGGCCAGGCCAGGCCAGGCCAGGCCAGGCCAGGCCAGGCCAGGCCAGGCCAGGCCAGGCCAGGCCAGGCCAGGCCAGGCCAGGCCAGGCCAGGCCAGGCCAGGCCAGGCCAGGCCAGGCCAGGCCAGGCCAGGCCAGGCCAGGCCAGGCCAGGCCAGGCCAGGCCAGGCCAGGCCAGGCCAGGCCAGGCCAGGCCAGGCCAGGCCAGGCCAGGCCAGGCCAGGCCAGGCCAGGCCAGGCCAGGCCAGGCCAGGCCAGGCCAGGCCAGGCCAGGCCAGGCCAGGCCAGGCCAGGC